>VDFB02057118.1:0-62706 GCA_007258455.2 Sequoia sempervirens
ATTGTTGACTATTGTGTATGCTTTGGTTTGAAATATTATAAACTTCTAAACTACATTCCAAAAAGGTTTTCATATGTCAAGGTGTGAATAAGGAATATCCTATATGTTTGCAGAGTCAAAGTCCATCGCACTAGATACAATGCCACCCTAGTCATCAATACCTTGATGCATCGTGTCTACATGTTATATCAAAAATAAGGAATGATGAAGTATCCCAATCCTTGAAATGAGAATCATCACTTTGATCACCATATCTAATAAAGTCTCAAATAATCATAGGCTTGTTGGACTTCTAAATCAATCTCAAAAACAATGGTTAATCCATCCATCTTATTCTTCTATCTTTACTAACAATTCTATCCAAGTTTCAAATCTGTGTGATATATCAAAATATACATGAGGCTACTCATGGTCGGTCACTTTCTATACATCATAAACTCTATCTACATCAAACATCTGAGCTTTCTAAGAAGTATCTTTTGTCCTCTCTGAGCCGAACTAATCATGTATCTTTGTCGCGATATCGACCCAAAAAATCAATTTTTTTCCCAATCTCTCGAGGGGGCAAGAAACTAGCTTAATTCCTTCTGCTAGGGCAATAGTGGGGCATCTGAAAATCTAGAATTTTTAAATTTTTGATTTGAATAGTAGCATTAATCTGAAAAGTATCAATCATTGAACCAACGTAACAAGTACCTCGCTTCAAAGAGGGGAAAAATGTAGACATTTAAAATTATTCTGAATGATATTACACACTTGAATCTGGTCACTAACATTGTTTCATCCTACAATTCATCTTTTTTTCTCCTATTTGATTAAATAAGCCTACTTATTTAATTAAATGCATCATTTTCATCTATTAATCTAATTAAATTAATTAGGTTGATTCCTACCCTTTCACACTAATCTTTCATCCTGTTTAATTGAATAATGCAAATTATTTTATTTAATTTAAAACCCCTTATGTCCTCCCATTTAATTGAATAATCCTAAATTGTTGAATTAAATGTCATTTGCATCCCTTTTTCATTAAAAAAATTAATTATTTAATGAGCATCCTAATATTCCTCAACTTGCACAATTAAAACTTTGTTCTAATTAACTAATTACTAATTTTCCTCACCCATCCACTTGCAGAGGGAATATTCCCTTGGAATATTCTTCTATTTGGCTCTAAAAATGGAATATTCTTGCCTAACAAACTTTCTAACAACTTTGAAAGTGTGTTTCCTTTAATCATTTTGAGCCATTGATTGATTCCATGATCCATGTGATATTTGATTATAATCCATTAATTAGAATTCTTGATCCATGTCTTCATCCTTGATTCCATCTTAACCATTGATTGATCCATTTGATCTTGACCCTTGATTCACCATTTTCTCCTATAAATACCTCACATTTTGGAGAGAAATGGATCCACTTTCGTCAAAGAAATTTTTTTTTGCATGTTTGAATACTATATTTATTCACCCTTGCATCCATTATCAAGATTTTTCATCTCTTTCATCCATCCATAACATAGTTCTATTATTTTTAGCTTGGTTTTCATCAATGGAATTCGATTGGACACTCGTACTATCCAAGGGATTAGGAAAGGGTCATCATTCCACATCAATACGACACCAATCCCCCAATGGGATAAGGTTTAGAGTTATAGTTTAGGTTTCTTTTATGCTTTTATGGTTTATTTCATGTTTAGTTTAATGGCTACTTGTTTTTTAAGCTTTCGAACATCTCATTGGGATTGCAGCTTAGGTAGTTAAATATAGCTTAAATTCATATGGATCTAGTGTATTTAGTTATTGCTATGATTACAATCACAGGTTGCAAGATACCTTAATGGGTTGAAGTATAGCTTACAAGATGAATTGAGCCTCACAATCCCCATGACACTTGAATAGTGTTATCAACTAGCCTTGAAGGATGAGGAGAAGCTAAATAGGAAGCAAGAAAAGCATAATAGAGGTAGAGGAAGGAGTTACAAAGGTAGAGGTCCATATGTTGGTAGAGCACAATCACAAATAAATCAAGGTGAGTCAAGCACCTCACAAGAACAAGCACCAAGTTTAAGAGGAGGTTTTAGAGGAAGAAAGCCTAACTTTAGGAGCAAATTTAGACAAAGAGGAGGATTCAATGGTTTCACAAGAAAATTCTACAAGTGCAATAAGTTTGCAGGTCATCAAGCTTGGGAGTTTCCAAAAGAACAGTCAACTACCACCTTTAGGAATGAAAGAAGAACTCAAGTTGCTCAAGGGGAAGATGAATAAAGTGTTAACTCCTCACTACAACCAAAAGAGCCAGAGAAAGGAGAATCCTTGCTGATGAGAAGGACATTGATCAAGGTTCCACTAGAGAATGAACCACATCAAAGGAAGTCATTATTCCAAACTGTTTGCAAGTGCCAAGGTAAGTGAACTGTCAATTTGTTATAGATTCAGGCAGTACTGACAATCTAGTTGATGTTGGGATGGTAAAGAAACTAAACTTGAAGAGGTTACCTCATCCTACACCTTATAAACTCTCATGGTTGAATAAGGGGCAGCAAGTACTAGTCAATGAACAATGTTGGGTGGAGTTTAAAATCAGAAGGTATAAAGAAAAGGTGTTATGTGATATCATCCATATGGATGTACACCATGTGTTATTTGGTAGGCCTTGGCAATATGATAGAAAAAAATGCATGATGGTAGGAAGAATGTTTATGTTTTGGACAAGGATGGAGTTACCTAAACCTTAGCACCTTTCAAGGAAGAAGATAAAGACCAAAAGGTTGGACCAAGTGTGATGTTATTTGGTGAAAAAGAGTTTCTAAGGACAATGAAAGAGGAAGAGATAGGTTTTGTAGTGATGATCAGAGCTAGGACTGTCATAACAGAAACAAGAATTGATGAGTTACCTTGGGAAATTCAAGACATGTTGAAGGGTTATGCAAATATAGTTGCTAATGAACTTCCTAATTCCTTGCCTCCAATGAGAGATATTAGTCATCATATAGAATTTATACCAAGGGCTAGTCTACCAAGTAAAGCATCCTATAAGATGACACCCCAACAAAATGAAGAAATCAAAAAACAAGTACAAGAGTTGCTTGACAAAGGGTTAATCAGGGAGATCTTTAGTCCTTGTGCAATTCCAACAATTTTGGCACCTAAGAAAGGGGTTGAGTGGAGAATGTGTATTGATTCCAGGGAAATAAACAAGATAATAATCAGATATAGGTTTCCACTACCAAGAATAGAGGACTTAATGGATTGTTTGTGTGGGAAAAGTTACTTCACAAAGATAGATCTCAAAAGTGGATACCATGAAATAAGGATCAAACAAGGATATGAGTGGAAAACAACATTCAAAACAAATGAGGGCCTATATGAGTGGCTTGTTATGCCATTTGGCCTTTCTAAAGCACCTAGCACCTTCATGAGGCTCATGAATGAGGTCCTCAAGCCATACATTGGTAAGTTTGTTGTTGTTTACCTTGAAGATATATTGTTTTTCAATGCTAACAAAGAAGAACATTTGTATCATTTGAATTTGGTATTGAGAAGGCTACAAAAGTAAAATTTGTTGATAAACCTAAAAAAGTGTGAGTTCATGAAGACAAAATTGTTGTACCTTGGTTTTGTGGTCTCAAAGGGGATGTTAAAGATGGATCCAAGCAAAGTGAAGGAAATAGTGGAGTGGCCTACACCTAGATCAGTCACAGATGTAAGAAGTTTCCATGGTCTTGCAATTTTCCATAGGAAATTTATCAAAAAATTTAGTAATATATGTGTACCTATCATAGACACTAGTAAAGGGGATAAGAAGAGGAAGTTTGTGTGGACAGAGCAAGCTGAGAAAAATTTCATCTAAAAAAGAGAGTGACTGAGTAGCCTATCTGGGCCCTACCAGACTTCAATAAGGTCTTCCAAATAGAATGTGATGCTAGTGGTCATGCAATAGGGGTAGTTTTAAGCCAAGCCAATAAGCCAATAGCATATTTTAGTGAAAAACTAAATGATGCAAACAAGAAGTACTCTTCATATGACTTGCAAATGTATGCAATGGTTCAATCACTAAAAAAATGGAGACACTCCCTTCTACCTAGGAATTTTGTGGTCTGTACAGACAATCATGCACTTCAATTCATAAATAACCAAGAAAAACTCAGTCAAAGGAACATTAAGTGGGTTGAGTACTTACAAAATTTTACTTTCACAATCAAACACAAGAAGGGATCGAGTAATAAGGTTGTTGATACTTTAAGTAGAAGGGCAGCAATTGTGCAAGAAATTCAGTTAAAAAGTGTTGGGATTGAAGCATTCAAGGAGATGTATGAGGATGATGAGGATTTTAAAGAAGTTTATGAAGTTTGCAAGCAACCTATTAGTACTAACATGGAGAAATGGCTAGATTACCTTGTACAAGATTGTTTATTGTTTAAGGGAGCACAACTTTATGTGCAAAAATTTTCTATGAGGGAAAATTTTATCAAGGAGAAGCATTGTGGGAGTATGGCAAGTCATTTTGGACTTGACAAGACACTAGAACAGCTAAGAAGGAACTACTTTTGGCCAAGGATGCAAAAAAATGCAAGAAGATTTGTGGAGAGATGTATTATATGTCAAAAAGAAAAAGGGAGTAGCACTAATGCAAGACTGTACCAACCTTTACCCATTCCAAATAGGCCTTGCGAATTCATCAGTATGGACTTTGTTATGGGATTACCAAAGACTCAAAGGGGTTTTGATTCAGTTTATGTAGTTGTTGACAGGTTTTTGAAAATGGTTCATTTTATCCCTAGAAAAAGTATGAGTGATGCTTCATATTTTGTATGTTTGTTCTTCAAAGAGGTTGTTAGATTTCATGGATTTCCATTGAGCATAGTTTCTAATAGAGATAGCAAGTTTCTAGGACTCTTTTGGAGAACATTATGGAGAAAGCTTGGTACAAACCTCAGTTTTAGCTCAGCCTACCACCCTCAAACTGATGTCCAAATTGAGGTGGTCAATAGTAGCCTAGGTAACCTACTAAGATGCCTTTCAAAAGATCATCCTAAACAATGGGATCTTGTGTTACCCGAAGGAGAGTTTTCTTATAATGACTCAGTGAATAGGAGCATTAGCAAGAGTTGATTTCAGGTGGTCTATGGCATGCAGCCAAGAGGAGTGTTTAAACTAAGAGACCTTAGTGGTATGGAGAAGAAAAGTGTAGAGGGTGAACAATTTGTAATTTGCATGCAAGAGATACATCAACAAGTGAAACAACAACTCCAATAAAGTGTGGAAAAGTACAAGCAAAAGGCAGATTTGAAGAGAAGAGAGGTTAGTTTCAAGGTTGGAGATCTTGTCTTAGCACATCTCAGAAAGAAAAGGTTTCCCAAAGGTGAATATACCAAGATGAAGATGAATAAGATACGTCCTTGTAGGGTTATTAGGAAGTTTGCAAACAATTCCTATGAGATAGACTTGCCTAGTGGAGTAGGCATATTACCAATTTTCAATGTTGTTGACTTGTACCCTTACAAAGGGGAGTTATTGTTGATGAAGGAGTAGGTACATAGAAGATATTAGATGTTGATTGGATAAAGGACCTACCACCCACCACACCAACAAAGTTAGAGTGCATTCTTGACACCAAAGAGAGCAAGAAAACAAGAGGCAAGAAATACTTTCAGTATTTGGTCAAGTGGAAATAACTTCCATACGAGGATCACATGGATGACAGAATCAAACATCATCAAGCATGGGAAGACAGTTGCAAACCTTCTCTCAGGTGGAACCTGAGTTTCATTCTTTTTCCCTTAGGAGTATGATGCAGGAGCATCACTTTGGATTGTTTTTATCTCATTTTGATGTTAGGAGTCTTTTTTGAGTCAATGTATGTCTTAGGAGGTCCATTAGGATCATGTCCAATGGTTTAGGTTGTTTAAGTTGGCCTAGAAATTTAAATTTTGCTTTTCCCACCAAAAATGCAAATTTAAATTTTCTAGATGATTTTTGGCTTGTTGAAGGTTGGGCTTTGTTCCTCAACTATAGTTTTGGGTTGGTTGAGTCTAATAATGTCTTAGAATATCATGACTGACCTTGTAAGGTCTCTTTTCATGTTTTGTTTTCATGTCTAGGTTGTAAAAGTACATGTTTTGCAAGTTTAAGGAAAAAAGCATTAGGTTACATTAGGTTTTTGATGAAAAAGACACATATTTGAATTGTAACTATTATTGATGTTAATTGACATGGAATGAATGAAAGAGAATGATCCAAGAAGCTAGAAAGGAGTTTTTGGATGAAAATACCCTGTTTCTTCACTATTTTAGATAATTTTTTACAATTACAGTCTGAAAATAGCCTTGTATGGCCTGGTACGGAGCCATGTCAGGTTTGAGAATGGATGGTTTGTTAGTGCCTTGTTTTCAGTTTTAAATTCTTTTTGTTTCATTAAATTTCATGCCCTATCATAGAGCTTTCCAGTGGGGGAAAAAATTCATATCTTTTGTTTTGACCAGTGAAAATTGATGAAACTTGGTGGAAATATTCATCAAGTTGTAAGGCAGGCCTCTACCAAAGGAAAAGTCACAAAACAAGCATATGTATGAGTTATGCAATGTTGTGTATGTTCTTCATTCAAAAGACTATCAAAAACCCTAGGTGGTTAAGGGTTTAGTGCAAATTTCATTTTTTTTGAGTTTCCCATAGAACTGTAAGGTTTGAAGAGACCCTCTGGAGTGTAATGAAGGTGCAAGAAGCCTAAGAAATCAAATATTGAGTTTCAATGCTATGAATACCTAATTAGTACTTTCTTGAGGGTTTGTGCCTAGAGAAGGAAAGTTTGTAGAATTCTTGCAAAGGTAGGGTTATAACACCTTCAGTATATTTAATCAAATCTAAAAACACTTGTTCTTGTCTTTTTTAACACTCTGCATCAGTCACTACCATAATTTGGGCATAGAATATTGTTTCTAATGGTTTGGATAAAGCTACAACATTCATGTGGCTATGGATTGTCCAGATTTAGTGATGATATGCATGCAAAATTATGAAATGGATAAAAGGAAATTCATTTCTAGATGAATGATTTATGGTGGCTATGGATTGTCCAAAGTTAGTGATGATATGCATGCAAAATTATAAAATGGATAAAGGGAAATTAATTTCTAGAGGAATGATTTTTGTATATTTGAGCATATAAGGTATCATGAGTACTTTCAATATTCCTTTATGCATCAAAGTAACAATCATTGAGAAATAAAAGGCTGCAAAGGAATTTAATGATGCAGATAAAAGATGCAAAAGACTAATCAACATGAAATTGAAAAAAACACCAAAGAAGATAGTATAAAAAATGCCCAAGGTATTGTACAAAAGTGACTTCCATAATAAAATCTATGATATTATGAATTTGTTATGCAAATTCTTTGGAATCCAAAATGCTTCTACTTTTGAACCATGGATGTATATTTATGTAGAAATTATTCTAGGAGGAAAAAACATGATGCACCAATTGAGAATAGTAAGTGATAATATACATGATAAAATTACCACCTTTGGATGAACACATTATTTCTTCATGACATCATACCTAGTTTATTCCTTGGCTATCAAATCTACTTTTTTTTGGATTAGATAGAATGTATACATTGGGTATTAGATTGGAACATAATTTAGTATATCATTATTATCCTCAATTGGAACATAAGGAGGCATTCAGGCATTACCGAAGGTTGAATGATGTTTTTTTATGTGGTTATGGAAGGAGACTATATGTGGAGGTAGAAGGTATCATAAACAACAAGGGGAGTTGGTATATCCAATTCCCAAAGTTTACATATATAAGGATGGAAGGATTTTTTGGTAAGCCATTCAAACTACCAAAGTACCCAACTAAAAAAATAATTTTTCTAGAGATGTCAAGGCAAATAATAGAATCTCATTGAATCTTGAAGTCTAAATATAGGGAAAGAATAAAATTCCCCATTTATATTGGATGGTATGTAGGCCATATCTTGAGCTATGTAAATGCATAATTTACAACTTTATGAGCATGCAAGGAAAAAATATGATCCTTTTGGATAAGTAGAAAAATATAATTCATCTTCAATGAAGCATATACCCCATATTGAAGGCTTTTGGGCAGAATTCCCATATGGCCATGAAGTAAGAAAGAGGTCGAAATAGAGGCTCACAATGAGTCAAATGAAGACTATGGGTACACACATAATACCAAAATACGTTAAAGATGATGGAGAATTCCTACAATCTATATATGAGATTAATAAGGTCTATAATGAACCTATTCCAAACCATATTTGGTCTAACAAGGAGATTTCTTCTATCGATGATATAACACAACACATATTGAACAACAATGTAACTTGGTTAAATCATAATATCCAAAAATTAAAAGTAAGAGGATTTTTCATAACATATAGCCAAAAAATGCTAAAAATAAAGGATAAGATTGATAAAAGTGATTATTTTGATGATTTTTATCAAGAAAATAAAATTCCTAGAAGCTAAGGTGGTTCAACTTGGATAAGGCCATAGTGGAGAAGTTCCTTTAGTTCAAAAATTAATGGTAGTTGTTACTCTTGAAGGAACATATTATACACTTAAACAACCCATAAATATTATGTTGGTTGGTGCATCCAATGTATTAATGGATACATATGCATCTCTACCCATACATTTTAACCAAACATAAAGAGTGTAGAACATGTGATATTAATTAATTAAGTTTTGATGAACCCACCATGGTGTCTTCTTTTCCATATCCAATAGAGGATGGCAATTTTAGTTGGTTTTGTGAGATCTTAAACATATTTTCCATTAAAAATCCAAATCATTCTTAGATTCCTATCATCATAAAAAAATACCTATTTCATATCACATAGCCCAACCTTTCACACCTCCTTTTTATATTATACCACCTTCATCCACTTTTCAACTTATGCACATACATACACAAGAAACCTTTCCTTCCACTCATTATTGACTAACTCTCTTCTCTATACTACTAAAAACCTCAAGTTCCCACTTCATGTTCTATATTCAAAACCTATACACTTCCTAATTCACCCTATATTTCATTATTCCATCCTAATCCCACCCATTAACCTCCAATAGTTCACCCTATGTTTCATTATCCCATCCTAGCTTATCCCTTTAATCTCTACTAGTCCATCCTATATTTCATCATTTCCTTCTATTCCTAAACCATTAACCTCTCTTATTTCTCCATATGTTTCATTATCACCTCTTATTTGTATCCTATTATCTTCTAATAACTTACCATATTTTCCTTTATTCCATCATAATCCCATCCTATTAACCTCTAATAATTAACCCTATGTTTTGTGATTCCATCTTGGCCAATCCCACTAATCTCTTCTACTCCATTCTATGTTCTGTTATCCCCTTTTACTCCCATCCCATTGTATCATCTCTTATTTTACCCTATGTTCCATTATCCCCTCTTGGTCTTGTCCATGTCTTCATTCTATGTTATACCACCTCTATCCATATTTTATCTTATGTACACATAACCTTACAAGAAACCTTTCCTTCCACTAATTATTTACCAACTCTCTTCCCCATTAATACTACACACCTCAATTTTCCACTTCATTTCCTATATGAAAAACCTAGACACCTACTAATTCACCTTCTATTCTATTATTCCCTCCTTATCACATCTCATTAACCTCTAATAGTTCACCCCATGTTTCATTATCCCATACTAGCATGTCCCATTAATCTCTACTAGTCCATCCTTGTTCCATTATCCCCTCTTGGTCTTGTTCCATTATCTTCTCCTAATTCACCCTATTTTACTTTATTCCCTCCTAATCCCATCTCATTAACATCTAATAGTTCACCATATGTTCCATGGTCCCCTCTTAGCCTATCCCAATAATCTCTTCTAGCCCATCCTATGTTCCATTATGCCCTTCTATTCACAACCCATTGTACTCTGTCTTATTTTATAATATGTTGCATTATCCCCTCCTTGTCTTGTCCCTATATCCTTTCTATGTTATACCACCTCTATCCACATTTCATTCTATACACATACCCTTGCAAGAACCCTTTCCCTCCACTCATTATTAACCAAATCCCTTCTCCATTACTACTACAAAGTTAAATTTATGACTTCATGTCCTATAGTCAAAACATACATCTCCTAATTAACTCTATGTTCCATTACTCTCTCTTAATCCCATCCTAATATCTTCTACTAATTCACCTTATGTTCCTTTATTCCCTCCTAATCCCATCCCATTAACATCTAATATTTCACCCTATGTTTTGTGATTCCCTCATGTCCCATCCCCCTAATCTCTACTACTCCATCCTATGTTCTATTATCCTCTTCTACTCCCATTCCATTGTACCTTATGTTATTTCACCCTATGTTGCATCATCCCCTCTTGGTCTTGTCCATTTATCCCCTTTATGTTATACCATCTCCATCCAAATTTCATCCTATACACATACCCTTATAAGAAACATTTCCTTCCACTCATTATTGACCAACTCTCTTCTCCATTAATACTAAACACATCAAGTGACTACTTCATGCCCTATAGTCAAACCCTAGATACTTCCTAATTCACCCTATGTTCCTTTATTCCCTCCTAATCACACCCCATTAACCTCTAATATTTTAACCCATGTTTCATTCTATCATCTTGGCCTATCCCATTAATCTCTACTAGTATATCCTATGTTCCATTATCCCCTTCTATTCCCATCCCATTACCCTCTCTTATTTCACCCTATGTTCCATTACCCCCTCTTGGTCTTATCCCTTTATCTTCTAATTCGCCCTATGTTTCTTTATCCCCTCCTAATCCCATCTCATTAACATCTAATATTTCACCCTATGTTTCATTATCTCCTCCTAACCCATTCCACTAATCTCTACTAGTCCATCTTGTGTTCGATTATCCCCTTCTACTCCCATCCCATTGTAATCTTTTTATTTTACCATATGCCCTATTATCCCCTCTTAGTGTTTTTCATTTATCCCTTCTATGTCATACCATATCCCTCCATATTTCATCCTATACATATACCCTTAGAATAAACCTATCTTTCCACTCATTATTAACCAACTCTCTTCTTCATTACCACTACACACCTCAAGAATCTACTTCATGTATTATAATCAAACTATAGACAACTCCTAAATCACCCTATATTCCATTATTTCCTCCTAATCCCATTAGATTATCTCCTCTTGGTCTTATCCCATTATCCCCTCCTCACTCACCCTATGCCCATATACCATCCTAATATTGTCCTATTATCATCCCCTCCTAGCTAATATTTTTTTTAGATAAAAGGCACGGATGCCTAAAATATTATTAAATATATAAAAGTTTTGAAGTATATAGAAGCTGCATATAGCTATACTAATAAACAAAATTCCCTGAGAATAGATTATGCAGGGAAGCCTATACAAAATTCCATGTAGGGCAAACGCATATAACAACCTTATTCTTTTAAGTAGTAGCTTCGTATTAACAGAACAAAAAACTAGAAGTTTCAACCTGCTTTAGGAGGATGATGGGGTCGAAACCTCCTTTGAACCCATGGTAGATGGTGGCATTGGCGAATGAGGATCATAGGTGAGAAGGACAAGCGTTGCCCTGCATACATCCAATAGAAGCTGGTGTCGACTTCATTCTTGTGTACCCTAAATGCTTCGTCTATCTCCGCTTCAAGCCTCCTGTACAACGCGTGCTTGAGGGCCACGTACATACAGAGGTATCCTGACCACTTCTGCAATTATGTGTGCTTGAAAAGTCCTCCCACCAAAACTTTACCATTATGGAGATCATAGCCACGAATTGTTGAATTGAGGGCTTGACCGGCTAGAAAATTTTCCTGAACATAGTCCATTGCAAGTTGTGCAACCAACCCTTAATGTTGCAGTCAATCCATCACATGTTTGGATTGCATGGATGCATGAATCATTAATGCAAGAGGTAATTAAGTCTTGCAGAAAATATTTCAAATCTCTGAGGCCGAGTACAGAAGTTATGGCTCAAGTATTTTTGATGATGAGTGTCTGATGTCACCAGCAAATAACATAAACAAATATAAAAGTGTGATGGATCAGGGAGTGTGATCCAAAATGTTGATGAAAAAAACTCTCACACAATCTAATCTAGAAAGCGCTGCAACATCAATTGATATGTATTGTGGAAACTTGATATCATTAAACATAAAAGTGTTAGCTACCCATTTTGGTCAGGTCAGCCTTCCTCTTTAGCTATTTTTTGAAGTGTTGGATGTTGGTCAGTTTCTTCACTCCTTAGGACTATTATCTTGTCAGATGCATCATATGCCATGTTGGCAAGGCAATCAGCCAAACACTTACCTTCCTGGTAACAATGAGATATGTAGAAGTGATCAAATAATTTAAAAATTTCCAAAACATGATACATTATATAGTTTAAGTGCCATGAGGGTGACTCTTTCTTTCTACAAGCATTTATAATGTTGAGGGAGTCTCCCTCAATCCAAATATTCTTTATTTTTGTTTTTTTTCAAAACTAATCCTACTAGCAATGTCTACACTTTTGTTTTATTGCTTGTGTCCATAGGGAGTTTCATAGCAAGAGTTGAATGATAATCCTACTAGCAATGCCTGCACTTCTGCTTTATTGCTTGTGTCCATAAGAAGTTTCATAGCAAGAGTTGAATGATATTATGATATATTCCCCATCCTAATCTAATTTCATCATGTAATCACAACTCTCTTTATTTCCTATTATTTATTTGCACTTGTTTCTCAACACCTTAGCATAGTTCATCCTATTACCCTATTTTTATCTCTTCCTTATATATCCTTCCCCTATGTGTAGTCTACCATGTTCACAAATAGAGCATAAAGTATTCCTGCCATATTACATTTAGAATAACATAGCATAAAGTAGTCATAACAACTATTTATTAGGGTGATAAGTTTCTTTAGAGTGTTATGGACCTAGTTGTTGATCAAAAGGTTGATTATCACACAACATCAATCTCATCTTGAATTTTAAGGAGAATCATTATCCAAATTATTCTCGGTATTCACTGTTATGGCCTTAATTATTTTTTAGGTTAAGATCAACTTATGGATACCATAATTATGGCATGGCTAGTTATGTCCTATTTGTTATTTCTTCATTTCTCTATAATTTTCCTATCAATCATACCTCAAAAATCACAGTCCTTGATATTATATTTTATTTTCTTATGGTTTTTATTGTGGAATATTTTTTTATTGTGGTTTTCATTGTGGATCAATTTTTTTCTTGTGGTTTCATGCTTTATCATAGTATGATTAGAATAATTTACATATCATATTCAAAATCCTAATTATACATGACTTTGTGATACATATAATTCAATATCATGCAAGGAAATTACCCAAGAATCAAACATCAAAGGATCGTGAAGCCAGGAATGTGAAGAAAAGAGAACGAATGAGAAAAAATTGTGAAAGAGAAGAAATTGAACTACATAGATGATGATATTTCATATTTTCTAATTCAATTAGATCATAAAGCATCCATTCAAGGTATGAAAGAGAAGAATTTTGAGAAGCAAAGACAACGAATACAAAAAGTTCATGTAATAAAGAAATTGAATCTTGAGTTGAAGGTACATCCTCTTTTCCATCTAAATATGATATTGAACAAATTCCTCAAACACAAATTGAACTAATAAATAATGAAACTACCAATGATGATTTCAAACCTATTGATCAACCTATTCAAAACATAATAAATATACCAAATTTTGAAGAGAAAAAATTTATTTTATTAAACAAATTTACGTAGTGAAAAAAATTTACCATTGAGAACACTTCCTAGAATTTTGCATAAAAAACTTAAGTTTTTAATTGAAATTGATGAAAAAAATTTAAAGCTAATGGTTTATAATATTCTTGAAAGTTCTTGTAGAATAAATGCTAATAAAATATGGAAAATATGTTTTCAAAGCCTAAATGAAATAGGAAAATGTGAATTTTTCATTGAAATGAAGAAAAATATTAAGTTTAGACCCATAATGAAGATTCTTGATCTAAGAACATCAAATACTAATAGTAAAAAATCTAAATTGTTAAAAATATAATCAATACATATGAAAGAGTTTGTTTAACCTCATTCACCAAAGATAGTAATATCACATAGTGTGTAATTACATAAACTAGGATCAAGTGAGATCCACTCTTATAGAAGCTCAAATGTAGGTTTGTAGAGTATTCATATGAGGAATATTATGTTCTTTCATTCTTTATCTATAGATTTTACTTGGAATGAGTGTGATTTAAAAGATTGGTTTGATGAATGGCATGCTAAAATTTTAAGCCCCTCATAATGTATTAACTCATAGGAGCACTATGACTCGTGGAAATGGAATCATTGATTGTTTGACCATATTTTGGATCTAGTTCAACTAAGTATTATAGATGCATTATTTAATAAGAATCAAAATTTTATCTTATTTTTTAGTATTTTTATATCATCTATTTAATTAATCATTATTAAATGCACAATTCAATGTAGGGCATGTTTATGCAATTATTGCAAATAAAAAAAATGAAGGGCTATATTACTATTTGTGTCATTGGATTCAAGAAAAAAAATTGGGATCCCCTATGATAGATGCAGAAGAAATTAAGTATCCTACAAGTTTAGTGGTTGTTACTAGAACAAGGCTTAGAAGGTACTCAATGAAGAATTTTGATGGGTGGTTGTTCAAGAAACTTGACACAGGAAAAAATTCCATTATTCTAAAATTCTTGTAGCATCAAATGTTTAATTAATCAAATATGGGGGTAGACCATTAAATAAAAACTTGTTTGAAGTTTTTTAGTTTGACCATGAAGCAATAATTGACCTAATAAAGAGTAGACTAGATCCACATAGACATTGGAATGACTCAAAGGTTGTACATAGTTTGAAAGTATGTTTTGTACTTTTTAATTTATTTGATATTGGTTTACTATGCACTTCTTAATCTAGGTCTTTATTTTCACTTTGTTGTGCACTCCTTAATTTATTTGATTGAAGTATGTTATATAAATCTCAATCTTTGGCTTTCCATTTGAGAATTTTAATGACTTCTTAAAATGTGGGTTAATGGTTCCAAACAAGCTTCAACCTTCTTGAGGTTGGTGTTGTTAGTAAATAATTTTATATTCTTGAAGTAAAGAGAAGATTTTAATTTGACTGGGGAAGTGGATTCCTAATTATCTTGAATTTAAGTATGTTATATAAATCTCAATCTATGGCTTCCATGATTCCTATTTGAGGGTACATACATCTATCCTCCATGTCAATATAGGGATTTAAATGAAATCATCTATAAGTTTCACTACTATTGGTGTAGTTACATCAAAGAGTCTAATTTTGTGTCATCTCATAACTTTGGGCTTGTCACCTAAAATTGCACCCTTATTGAGCAATGTTCAATATTTCAGAATAAAAATGGGAATGATGGGACCTTGTTAACTTGAGATCACACCTATAGATAATTTTGGTTCCTTTCTAAGCCTAGATGTAAGTGTTGATCCAACCTAACATAGATTGAAACTAAAACCTACTCCTACTCTAATGATTCATGAGAAAAAAGGGGAAAGGAAGATAACAAAAAAGGAAAGGTGGTGATGCACCAAGACTTAGTTGGGTCCTCTCGCAACTAACAATAGCACATGAAACCTATGAAAATTTATAAAACTCACAAAGATCTTTATTTCACTAACTCTTGCAAGCATGTATGAAGGTCAAGGGTTTGATAATCACTAAGAGCCAAAGAGGAAATCCGCATATAGTTTTTATAAATAGATAGTATATAGCATACATCTCTTTAAAAGGTAAAATATCATCCATACATGAAGGTAAGAAAATTAAACTAGCATAGAAAGGGAAGTAAAATATCCATAAACTGTGTTGATAAATGAGAGAATATGCAACATACAAGGATTGAGAAGA
This sequence comes from Sequoia sempervirens, assembly GCA_007258455.2. Taxonomy (NCBI): domain Eukaryota; kingdom Viridiplantae; phylum Streptophyta; class Pinopsida; order Cupressales; family Cupressaceae; genus Sequoia; species Sequoia sempervirens. The sequence continues at coordinate 15,974 of VDFB02057118.1, forward strand.
GGTGAAAACAACAATTTTTACTAATTATACACATTGAGCTATTATTTTTGCAACTTTGAAAAATAGAAAAAGGCTATTAAGAGAGTTTTTTCCTACATGTCTTATATTGGAAAAAAATGAGAGAACTCCTAAAAACAAGGAATTCTAGGCCCTTAATACCCTAGAGGAAAACACCCAAAATTGCAATAAAATTCATGTTGTAGAGGAAACCCTAGGTGTCATCTCATCAATGCTTGTATAATAATTTAACTTCAAATCTAATATGATCATGTAGAAATTTTAAAATAAAATCCTCAACACCCCTACCATACCTCCAATCATTGATGGCTCATGAGATTGAGTGTATAAACAAGAAAATCACCTAAAAAATCTACTAAATTGTGACCTAGGCATAGCATGTTAGAAAATGTATTTGCAACAATAATTGAGGCATGAGGGAGCATCATTTTCCTCATTTGAATATGTTCCAATCTTCATAAATAATTATTTATAAAAACTATTATATCTAATTTATTGGTTGGTGGGTGTGAAAAATGCATTAATGGTGTTCCTAGGTTATCTCGCAAACGAGTAGGGTATTTTTGCATTTGAATGGAATATTTTTAGATGTGGAATGCTAAGGGGGTATTTTGATATGGATGGAGGGGTGATTGGACCCAAAGTCCCAAAAGAAGTAAGGAAAAAAGATGTCAGAATCAAGGAGTTATGGATGACAAGGAAGTAGGGGTGAGGTGGGAAGGTTGGCAAGGGAAACTTGACAAGGGAACCATAGCATAAGAAAGGTGTTGAGATGTTGAAATCAAAGTTCGAGTGAGACTTAAAATGGTATCAAAATAGGGGATAGCCAAAATTATAACTTTGAAGGAATTTATAGTGTAATCGGTGAATTTTTAGGCTTTTGTGGATGAAAGGAAAGAGGTACTCAGATAAGGGATGCTTGAAAGTGACTCAAAGAATTAGGAACTTTTGGGATGGAAGGTAGAAATGTTTCAAATATTTGAGGAATCAAAGATAAAAAGGAATTCATACTAAAGGATGAGATGGATGAGAAGCTTTGAAAGTATAGTAGGCTAGTGATGTCAACATGTCATCAAATTAGGACTATTGATGTCAGCATGATGTCATCAAAGTGCTAATATCAGCATGATTCCATCTAGAAAAAGCTTATTACAAGAAGGTACTAAGGAATAGGGAACTCTAAAACTCTAATGAAAAGGAATTAAATGAAAAGAAGACTTTCAAGATGTTGGAGGTAGAAGGGATGGTATGAAGGGATGGAAAACTATGAAAATTTGAAAGACTTAGAGAAATTCTTAACTTGAGGGAATGTCGAAGTGTTGAAATTTTGAGGAAGGCAGGATTGAGATGACAAGTCTGACGAGATGGAGGGATCCAAAACTCTGAAAGACCAACAAGACTTAGATGAGTTTTGGTAAGAAATAAAGTGGTGTGTTGGGACATTATGGATGGATGAAAGAAGGTACCTAAAAGGGAACAACCGAAATTCAAACTCTAACACAAAACACTTAGACTCTTTATGGCCTTCAATTTGATGATTTAAGTATGGCATCATCAAGGATTGATGATATCAATATGACTTCAACATGGATGAGAATCAGAGTTTCAAATGGGACTTAAGAGTGGAATCAAGTTAAGGAATGGCCAAAATTCCAACCTCAATAAGGAACTTAGCAACAAAAGATGGGATATCAACATTTATAGGGAAGGCATGAATGTATGAAGGTATGATCAACCCCACAACTCTAAAAGTTTGAGAAAAGCATAAAATGCTAAGGAAAATGCTAGGAAGAGCCTAGACTTATGATTTTATAATTTTTTTGGATCCTTGAACACTTAGGGTATCCATTCTAGATGACTTAAGATTGGTTTTAAATTTGATGGGTTAAAAGAGGGGTGAAATGGTAACATGGCCTATGGGCTTTGCTAGGGGAATTATACATTGATAAGGTTGGTATACTCCAAGATCCACACCATGACTAAAGAATGATGACTGAAAGCTAGATCTCCCTCTCATTCAATTTGATACAATTCTATAAACTAACACCAATATTTCAACTCCCCAAGTATAGATCCTAGCCTAATCAATCTCTTGAATAATTGGTACCAACACCATCTTAGTGAAGGAGCCTTCTTACCTCCCAACAAGTGGGTGCTAATTATATTTGATCAAAATATTTCAAAAAGAGAGAATGATAGATAAAGGAGTTATATTAAGGTATTCTTGATCCTTGAGCTATCTTATGGTTGATCATCTCCTAAGAAGTCCCCCCACAAAATTATTTGTCTCTCATACTCATCCCCTGGTAATGTCAACCTCTCTCCTCAAACTAGAACACCTAGGACATGATATACATTATTCTAGAGAGTAATTACCCACTCTCTTCTAACCCCTAATAACTAAAAGGTGTTTTGGTTGGCATCCAAATAGGTCAAGTTGTAGTGAAAAAATCCATGCAAAGGGATGAACAATAAAAACATGTAGAACTCTCATCAATCCATCCCTTTGAAGGATGGTCACATCTTCTCTACTCAACGCCTCCATGGCCCCCATAATTTTGTCTACTCCTTAGTAGTGTTTCACCATATGTAGTGTTCTAAAAAATCATTGAATCCATGTTAGCCTTCAAAAAAACCCTAGAAATTAGAAAATTAGTAAAAATCCTTAAAAAGATATAAAACACAAAATAAAACTTGTAACCAAAAAAATTACAAAATAACCTAAAACAAGAAAATTTCTTGGTGTTCTTGGTTAATAATGGTGATCGGGAAGGTCTCTTGGGCAACCTTGGGGTAGCCTAGGTGACCCAAACAAGGTGACAAGGGTCCCTAAGCACCTACCCCCTCAACTCAAGCAACTAGGTAGAGCGAAAGGGGAAACCCTACCCATACCATGTGCAAACCCCAAGCACCCAAAAATGATCAAATAAGAATTAAAATCAACAAAATTTCAGTGTAAAAGTAGTTCTAACCTAGACAATGATGTAAAGCAACAAGCAGAAGTAAATTCAACAAATAATTTTAACAAAAATCAATAAATATAAAATAAAAGGAAAAGAGGTGGCTTTTCTTGATTCTCTCACTTGTGAGACCATGCAAGGTTAATTTCATACCATAAGATCAATCCCCTCATCTCTAGCTCTCTATTGACTATTTGCTTGCCACTTTCTTCATCGTTTGGCCAAGTTCCCTCTTCTTCTTCTCTATTTTCCCCTCTTCTCTCTCCATTGTGGCAAGTAAAAATGACCTTATTTTTACCCATTCCTAATATCAAAGGTTGAGGCTTTCTTCCATACTGTACTTTTTCTCACCACTTTCTATAAATCAAAGCAAGCCAACATAGGTATATAATGAGCATCACAACAATGATATGTCCTCTTGTTGATTTCTATGAAAATTTGAGATAACCACTTATCAAAATATACTTGATTCAAATCATTTATTTCTAGTTTATTCGCATAAATTAAGGCATACAATAAATCTAGTGTTTCTCTAACCAAATTTTAATGGAAACTTCCTTTGTCATATTTTACTATCACTTTCTCAATTGTTGTATTACACATGATTAACCCATTTATTTATAATTTCATATATAGGACAACAAATAGGTAAGTATAGGTAAGTGAGGGTCCCACACACTTATTTTAGTAATAGCACCTACCTTCTAAGTAGATTGTCATACCCAAGGGGGTAACATATAAGCACCCAAAATCACATGGGTTGATAATACACATCCAATGATGATTTGGTGGTTCGGCCCATGACCCATGTAGTGTGTTCATTTCTCCTCACAACCATTTCTACATTGATGGAACCCTTCCTATTGTCCTAAAATCCTCCTTCAGGTGTCCTTCACCTTTGTTTACCTCCTCAACCTGCTAGCCCTTCTTTCCATTTGAGAATTCTTTCTTTTGCATTAATTTTTGGGGGCACCTTGAAGATCTTAGTGCACTTGAGTAATCCATGTTAAGTTGTAAGGTCACCTAAGTAGACCACCCTAATAAATGGGGTAACCCATACCTTGACACAATTGGCCCTATCATATTTTGGTATGTTCATGAGTCATTCCAATTTTCTTTTCTCCTAATTTCCTTCCCAAAACTCAACTTTTTTAGTGTGGGATAGCTTGCTTCAATTTCTTCTTTCTTCTTTATTTTCCTTTCTTTTTGAAGCTTGCTTTAATTTCTTCTTTCTTCTTTCTTTTCCTTTCTCCTTCACCTATTTGAACCCCTCAACTCTCATTCCCAAAGACAACACAAACATAGAATTCAAAGAAGCTCTCAAAAACTAACAAATAAATCTCAAGCTTTGTTGTCATGGGATAGAAGGATTGTTAGACTACCTCAATAATTCTTTGTTAGAAGTTTTGTATCTTTTCCTCTACAAACTTGGATCATATTTAGAAGATTGAATGACTCTACAAATCCCAATGTCAGATCCTCTTATTTAGGCTCTAACATCACCCATGAGAAGCTAATTTACCTTCCTAATCAATCCCAATTTGTATCTTCCTTTCAATCAAGTGGAGTACCCCAAGGCTAGAAGAGAATTAATTATGGATAAAATTTAGATCCTCTAAGGACACAATCACAATTTGAAGCTTCTTCTAGGTTCTTTCAATTCAAGAAGCAATTTATTTATTCAAAAATTATATTTCTTACTAATTAAATCACATACTCTTGCTAAAAACTATAACACTTATTGTTTCTTAGTTTAGCTTAGATTCATTATTGCTTTGTTAGGAAGATTAGATTTAAATTACTTTCTACACTTTTCTTGCAAGTAGATTAGAAGCTTCATTTACTTTCAAAATCCCCTCAAAATTGAAAAACCATCAGAAAAAGTAGTGTAGTTGCATCTAAAAATCCATATAGAAGTTATTTGCATACAATCTAAATAACTCACACTTCAATTTTGAAAAGCATGGAAAAGAAAAAAGTAGGTAAAATCTCTTTGCATGCATTTAGATTATCACATCTAGCTAGATTTGTACAAACATTTGAAAAATAAAAACAAAAGGAAAATCCCTTGATACCATCATGAGGCATTCACCAAATATTCAAAAATTGTAGCAAACATTACAACTTCAACAAAGCATGCAAACACACCAAAATAACCCCCCTTTGAATTTCCTATCTCGCACTCAACTTTTTACCCTAAATGTGCCCAAGGATTAAGGAAAATTGGATTGAGTTGGTTTAGGATGAAATACAAGAGATCATGCCCCTACCTAGGCACATTTGAGAAGAGAATAGACAACATATAAGGGAAGAGTCTCACATAAGAGATAATGCCTTCTAGATAAAACTAATTGAACTTATCAATGTTAAACTCATAGCAATAATGTTATGCCCCCTATAGTGTGTATAGTGTTATGAGTAGTCGGCTTTTGGCTACCTAAACTCTTAATTAAGTCATATTATCATTATTATATTGTTATTTAGTTATTTAGGTCAGCCTAAGGCTTATATGGGGTTATCTAGGTCGACCTGGGTGATATTCTAGGCATAATTATGGCATATATAGGAGGTATAGGTAAGCTAGTATCATCATGTTGAGTATTGAGTTCTTATTGAAGAATATTGGAGGTATCCCCCTCGAAGTGGCATATTATCATCAAGTATTTGCATCATATTTCAGATTATATTCTTCTTGTGCAAGTTGTTTCATAACAAGTGGTATTAAAGCATGATCTTGGCACTGTGACGACAAGGCATGTTTTTTTAATTTTGGTCATCATTTTGTGAAACACATATCTCCCTGATTTTGGAAAAAATTTATCTGATTTTTAAAGGGTTTTTGAAGGATAAATTAAAGAAGTTACAATCCATATTTTAGAGGAATTGGAGTAGAATTGAGTGAGTTATTGTAGAATTAGGTTTTTGTCCAATTTATTTGGAAAGTACATATATTCCAAATCTTGTTTAATTTCTTCTCAATTATTAATGGGTTTTTGGAGAAGTTAGAGAAGAGACTACAGTAAAAATTTTGAAGTTTAGATCATAATTAAGTGATTTATTTGAGAATTAGGGTTTCCAACAAATTCACTCTCAAGGCTACAAAACACCTAATCTTTGGGAGATTTTTTTGAAAAAGTGAGACCTAGGACTTGGTAAGTTACAAAAAAAGTTAAGGTATTTTGACTTCATTTGTGTGATTTATTGTAAAATTATCTTTCTAGAACTTCTTTACAACAAAGTAACCACAAAAAAGAAGAAAAAGAAATAGAATAAGAAGTAGAACAAGAAACAGAGCAAGAGAAAGAGAAAGAATAAGAACAACAGCAAGAGAAATATGGAGAAAAAGAGAAAGAACAAGAAAAAGAACAACAACAACAAGTAGCAATAGAAGAAGAAGTGAAAGGAAAGAAAGGAGATGAAGAAGAAGAAAAAGAAAAAGTTAGCATTGAAGACAATGCTTTTGTAAAGTGGAGGGCAATGTTATGCCCCTATCCCTATAGTTTGTATAGTGTTATGAGTAGTCGACTTGTGGCTACCTAACTCTGAATTAAGTCATATTATCATTATTATATTGTTATTTAGTTATTTAGGTTGGCCTAAGGCTTATATAGGGTTATCTAGGTTGGCTTGGGTGATATTCTAGGCATAATTATAGTATGTATAGGAGGTATAGGTAAGTTAGTATCATCATGTTGAGTATTGAATTCTTATTGAAGAATATTGGAGGTATCCCCCTCGAAGTGGATTAGGAGGTTGCCCCCTTGAAGTGGCATAGTATTATCAAGTATTTGCATCATATTTCAGATTATATTCTTCTTGTGCAAGTTATTTCATAACAACACCCCAACAAGCTACAAAATAACACCTAAACACACTTATCATTCTCCCTCCAACCCCATAGAGCAATACCATAGTCAAACACCAAGCACTATTTGCTCAAGAAGTGAATGAAAGTGATGTGATCCCCACTTCAAGTAATCATACGACTATCACTCATCAAGATCCATTTCCCCATGAAGAGGGTAGTCCATTAAAATTTACCATGCTAGATTAGCTTTTTCCACAATAGAAAAATAGTTTGCTCCAGGCCATTAGCAAGAGTGAAGCACATATCATGTCTAAGTCTGTCATCTATTTTTTGGTGAATCTTTTTAGAATATTAGAGTACTACATTAGAGAGCAACTCTCCTTTGAAATTTCACCCTCCTTGAGTATGTCAAGATCCTTACTCTAGTGCCTACATATGAGAGAACAACTCTCCTCCAAGATCCACTTTCCTCCAAAAGTATTAATATTCTTTGTCTAGTGTTACATTGAAACCAAATCTCCCCTCTAATGTATGGCAGAAACAAAGACAATGTAGATACATTAATCCCACCTTGTTTCAAAGGTCACACTATCCACCAAATAAGTGTAGATATGCTAACCCCACCCTATTTCTGAGGTTACACTATCCCAAAATACTACCGAAAATTGTGAAGCCCCCCATTGCTCCATGAAGTGACACAAATGGTGTGGAGTTTCTCAAACAATTTACCATCTTAGAGCGAGAAGCTAATTCAAAATCAAAAAAATTTCCAACCTTCTTTGTCCTCCAACCTCTTCATTGACCCTATTTATGCTATATTTGTCAAATGAAACAGTAGAATTTACAAATATAACATGAAAAACCTCAAAAATACAATACACATCGATCTCAACCAATAATACACTCTTTCATACGAACAATTTCAATACAATATACATTTTAAAATAACAAAATACAAATCTTATACTTCCAATAAAATCAAAGTTTTAACTATGAACATTTCAAAACTCCTATTACACCTTTTACTTCTCCAATTGCAAAAGAACATTTTTCATTAATAAAACCCTTAATCTAAACTTCACATTTAAAGTTTTGCAATGAACTACCTTACAACACCTTTATTTCAAAAAGAAATCAACCACTTCCCCTCTCCCAAAATCTCTGACTTAAAGAAATGCGAAGTAAACCAAACCTTCAATATTTCCCAGCACTGTTGACTTCTTCTAATTCATTCACGCCATTTTGTCAACTGTAAGGCCGCTTCCATAATGAGAAAATCGATTGATAATGAAAACTCAGAAAATGAAAAACAACTTACAATCAAACGCTAATGTCCAACCAAAGTCACGACCACAGTGAGATAACAAATGCCCAGTTCTCAGCCTCCACTGCGCAAGGATACTAAATGTTTTGCTTCATCTCTCTATCATGCTTTAATCACTTGGATTTATTTGTTGCAACTTTCTAGAATTTCTACCACTTGCTTTCATTGTGATGAGTGAAATGGTTATCCAGATGAGGCCTTGCTGCAGTTAAATCAAACATTGTTTGAGATGATCTTCCTGTCGCTTCCTTTGGACCACTTGCATTTATGGTCTTCTTTCACCCACCATACACAAAGATTTGTTGGTTTTTCTCCTTCTTAAATCTGCTCCTACTCATTATCTTTCTTTCTTTTTTTAGACTGCAGGAATCCATCGGGTATATCCGTCCCCCTATAAACTACAGTGCGTCTGGTAAACTTTTTTCACGTGACCAGGGTATCCATCCCCCTATGAACTGCAGTGCATCTGGTAAACTTTTTTCACGTGACCAGTGACGCTGGCATGACATGCCCTCCAATACCACAGGTTTGGGGAGAGACTAGACCTCGTGACCTCTTGCCTACAACGGGATCCTTTAGCCAATCGAGCTAGGCCCCACACCCAAAAAAAAAAATATTATTAACTCACATTGTGATAAGAACATTCGAAAAAATCATTACTAATGCCTAAATTAATTAACACTCCTACTCACTATCTGATAGCATTTATTAATTGACATTACTAAAGTCTTATTTATTTATTAGTTATTCTATCTATTATTTAGAGATCTAATATTTCAATAGATAATATCTTATTTCAATATGAATTTTTTTTATAAATTTGACTTAGTCTAGTTTGAATTTATTTGAAATTTATTAAGTGATTTTGAAAGAAGTGTAATTTTAGAAGTTGATGTTTTGTTTGTATATCTTAGTTTTAACATAGGGTTAGATTTTTTTCTAATGCTGTGTTATAGATTAGCAAAAGTTATATTTATCTCTACTTTTAAGCGTTATCAAATTTCAGTATTTTTTTTTTTTTTTTCTGTGCTTCTAAATTGTAGAGAAAACTAAATCAAAGACTTTAATGTTGGTATCAAAAAATAATAGATTAAAACTTCAAACATTATTATAGAAAGAAGATGCATTTCAATTTTACACTTACAAATTATCACTGATCCAAAGCACAAATCTTTGACTGAAAGATTTAGGGAAAACATTGAATTGATTTTCAATATATTGCTGAGATTAAAAAATAATTTGGAATAGTTTTGTTTTCTTCTTTTCTTTGTCTATTGAAAGATGAAAGAAAGAGAAGTTATGAAAGTATTAGTTTGTTTTCATTTACAAAAATGAAAGTTTTCCTTATTGTTTATGCTATTGATTTTACAAAAAAAAATATCAAAATTGTTATTTTGCATAACTAAAAAAAGAGGAAAGAGCTTTACTCATTAATTTTATTTTATCAAAAAAAAAAATTATATTGAGTCTTATTAATTGTATTCATTAAAAATAAAGAAAAATATAAAAATATTATTTTCATTTAAATAAAAATATGAAATAATTAGTTTCATTTAAATTAGTAAACTTGCATTAATTGATTGTTATCTGATTAGTAAAATCATTTAAATTAAAGAAGCAATCTCTTAATTTGGATTGATTGACTATTCAAGTATTATCAATTTTCCCTCAAAAGCAAATAATGTTAAGGCAGTAGAAGTTGTTCTTCGTAGTCTCTTCCGCAATAATTTTTGAACTGAGAGGATCCTATTGTCAACGGTGTCTCCCATTCTCACCTTTTTAAAATATAGAATCTACAACTGTTCAGGAAATCTGTTACAATGCTTACCAAATAACATTTAGGTAAATGGGTTGGCTTCCTTCCAAATAACAAAAAAATGTGAATACATTTTCTACGTATATGAGGTCTGCAATTTGTGTTTAGTATAATAGAAAACAGTTGTACTAATAAAGAATCGCATTGATCAGATTTCTGTTCTTGCCACCAAACATCAGAAGAAACAAGCGAATTCCTGATCCAAATCATATAATGCTTAATGATGATTAATAAATGAGGGCTGTCCAAAAATTGCCTTTAAATGATGGCACAATTTGCCACATGAAATTACCGAATAATTCACAGTATTGAAATAGCATTAGCTTCCACAAATGGCAATAGACTTTGTAAAATCGGATTTAACCACATCCATTTATTTTGTGAGGTAAGGATAAGAATTAAGGCTACATTTGTAGTTTTCTATAAGTATCTCAGCTTCTTCCGTAGACAAACAACCTTTCCTAACAGCTTCTTCAGCTTTCCTCTGTAGATCTTCAATCATTTTGCTTCCATTGTGTTGAACAGAAAATAATATTTCCTCAGTTGTCTGGCCCTCCACTATTCGATCAAAAGTATATTGCCCTTTGCTTTTGTTATCATTAGCGTTACTAATATTGTTCAATGCTTTCGACCTCACATGAATGACATTTATTCCTCCAAACAAATTATGAGCACTTCCCATAACTTCCTGAACATTAATTTACATTAGATCAAATTAGCACTAAGAGTAACTCTTTCATGTGACAGAAATAAGTTTCCAGAATAAAGATAATACTCAAGAAATGAGCTAGAAGAGAAGAATATCTGAAGGGTTAAAGGATACCTGATAAACACCAGCAAGAAATAACCCCATGTAGTACGGTTCTCCTTCATGTAAATGATGCACAGAAAGCACATTTTCAACTTCCCCACTAGGTCCTATAAAGTGCTCTATCTTTCCATCACTATCGCATGTCAAATCAGCCAAGGTTGCTTGTGCATTTGGTTTCTCATGCAGCCGATGCAAAGGCATGACAGGAAAAACATGACTTATGGCCCATGAATCAGGTACAGAACGGAAAACAGACAAGTTGATATGATATGTTGCAGCCAGCGATTTTTTAAGCTTTTCTAATTCATCTGGCAAATCAGAGTCCCTAAAATTGTCTAGGAAAGTATACGAAATTGCATCATAAAGAGTTTCCATTTGCGCCCTGTCCTCAAGACTGAGGAAACCAAGTTTGAACAAGGTCTCTGCTTTTTGTTTTAACTGCTTTGCATCATTAAAAGCTTGCAATAGATTTTGCTGGCACATAGTTCTTGAGACTTCACAGAAATTTGACAGTAGATCATCCCCAGGGTTGCAATCCTCCTGACCATTGATATTTGCATGCATAACTGAACCTGTATAATGCTCATAAAAATTGTCACTTTACAACCATCGAAGTTTGAACCACTAACTCAACCTGGATAAATTCATCATAGTAGATCCTCTTCAACAAGTCTTATCCCAACCAAAATATAGAGATACACAAGTTCAATTTTCTAGTCCAAAAGCTTGATATTAGATTAATGCAATCATACCTGAATAATCTGCTTTATCTATACTTTGCACTATAGTTTGGCCCAAACTTTCTTGCTTGCTAATAAACTTTGGTTGCATCCGCTGGCTAACACTTAATACATCAAATACAATGACTGAATGATGTGATGCCAAAGCTCTCCCACTCTCGGACACAATTACTGGCTGAGAAATCCCTTTGAGAAGACAGGCATCCCGTAAAGCAGCTATGATGTGGTTTGCATAGTCCTACAAATAAATTTGGTTCAATGTTACTGATATGGAAACACTTAGGATTGAGAATGTGACTGCTTTTTAAGAGTTCCACTCTTGCTTAACCAAGTAGAAAAGAAAATTTATCTCACTTGCATGCTATAGTTGATTGAAACGTTAGATGGGCTCTTTGTACCATCATAGTCAATCCCAAGCCCACCTCCAACATCAATGTAATGCTGTAAAAAGCAGACACTGTATAAGAAAAGAGGCCAGCTTATCACAATTTCTTTGGATGATATTTCATATCTTCAGATGATATCATCTTTAAATTTGACCAATTAAAGAAGAAGATGATAGTGAACCAAAAGGAAATAGCCCATGGCATACCATAGAGGCACCCATCAGAACTAATTCACAGTAAATTTGACTCCCTTCAGCTATGGAATCCTTTATAGTTGAAAGGGATGGTATCTGAGAACCAATGTGAAAATGAAGCAACTGCAAGCATTGCAACATGTTTTCCTGAAGGGCATGATAACAATCATGATTGATCAGACATATTATAAATTTATAACTGTATAACAACTTACAATTACAGTATGAAAACAGAAGCAGAAGAAAGCTTGTAAAACCTACTTTTCTGAGCCTGTGCACAACTTGAATGAGCTTGTTGGTACTAAGTCCAAATTTCCCACTATCACCAGAGGTTCCAGACCAGTGACCATTGTGCTTGGTGCTGAGCTTGGCTCTTACCCCAATTACTGGCTGAACCTTCACTGCTCTGCTAGTTTTGATCACCAGATTCAGCTCTTCCATCTGACCAACACACAAATAAAAAAGAAGAATCCTTGTGAAAAGAACATGAATAAGGCATACCACACCAAATTACAAGTGCTTCTGATAACTTTGTCAAAAAAGGTAAGGGAAATAGATAAGCTAATGACCTGCTCAAGAACTAGCACAACTTTAATACCCAATCTCATTGCTAATAGAGCAGTTTCAATGTAAGTCCTGTCCTGCAAAAGCACATTTGACGCTTGCAAATTACCAAAGTTGAAGACAAATAGATGTTTAATAATAATAAATTAATATAATATCTGCAGGTGGTATAATTCAAGGGCATTAATTAAGTAAACAAATTTCACATGCCTTCCAATAAACTAAAATGCATACATCAATATATTAAATGCAAGCTCATGGAAAAAACTGAAGTACTACTCTGCAGAAAAGGTGCATTTTCCAGGTCAATGCAAATCAATAATTCTTAACGAGAGTTCACTGAATCTAAGGAGCCAAGACTTAACTTTATTCTATATGAATTATCTGGAAAAGAAATTTACCGTCATTCAATTAGCAGATGTTTTACTCTAAGAGTCTAATCTTATAGACAAGATTTATATGCTTAGAAAAAGCAAAAAACTATTTCCTCTTGTCCAATATGCTACTGCTTTAGTCAAAGGGTAGGGAGAGGATTCCAACCCTCATAATGAAAAAGTTCTCTCTGTGTGCCGATCAAACAACTTCTCATGCCTAAGTATTTAAGATAGACAAAGCTTTTGTTGTGCATGGGTGTCAACAAAAACAACCTCCAAACACAAATGATTATTACTTTGAAATTAAATAGCACTGGCAAAATAAATAAACATTTTGAAGATTTGTGAATTCCTTTACAAGAGAAACATATAACAACCTTGTGATATTGATATCAGGATTCAACCGTGTAATTTTAGATTCAAACTCATTGACCCATGTTTCATGAGTAGTGGTTCACAAGAACCCATCCCTCATGATAGTGAATGGTCCACTTAGCACTCATTGCATCTAGGTGACGCTCACAGAGGTGAAGCACTGGGCCTTTCCAGGAGGTCACCCATCCCAATATTGCTCCAGCTCAAGCGCGCTTAACCACAAAGTTTCCCCCAAGGTTAAGCCCACTTAGCTTGCAACCCCATTTGCAAAACCTTCAGCAAGTGTTGTGTCTTATGAACCATTCAATATAGAGCCCCCTTTAGCTCATCAATTGATAAGTAGGAGGTATTTTCCACTGCATGTCAAATTGTGATATTGCTATCAAGATTCAACCATGTAGTTTTAGAGTCAAACTCATTGACCCATGTTTCATGAGTAGTGGTTCACATGAACCCATCTCTCATGATAGTGAATGGTCCACTTACCACTCATTGCATCTAGGTGATGCTCACAAAGGTGAAGCACTGGGCCTTTCTGGGAGGTCATCCATCCCAGTATTGCTCTAGCTCAAGCATGCTTAACCACAGAGTTTCCCCCAAGGTTAAGCCCACTAGCTTGCAACCCCATTAGCAAAACCTTCAGCAAGTGTTGTGCCTTATAAACCATTCAATATAGAGCCCCTTTTAGCTCATCAATTGATAAGTAGGAGGTATTTTCCACAACATGTCAACTTTGTTGGAATATTTTGTCATTGATGTCAAGGTTGAGCTGCTTGAGCTCTTTACTTGCCTGGTTGAGGTGTCTACTTGCTTGGTTGAGATGCTTGAGCTCTTTACTTGCCTGCTTCAGCTACTTGTATGTCTGGTTGAGCAGCTTGAGCTCCTTGGTTTCCCACTAGAGCTGCCTGGGTGTCTGTTTGAGCAGAGTGTGTGTCTACTTAAGCTTGTTGTCTGTCTGCTTCTGCTTGTTGCTTGTCTTCTTGTCAACATATGTGCCATATCATCTTTGAATGGTCAAATGGGCATTTTATTGAATCGGTGGTTTATGTCCTATAAATTTTATGGGACTTATTATTTCTTATTTGAGGCGGCTAATCCTCTATGCTGCCATGGTTTTATTTTTTATTGACTTGTCTTATTGCCCAGCGGCTGAGTGGTCTTCAGATTTTAATGATTTCAGCAAATCTTTTATTGAGGGCAGCTATAATAATGAATCTTTGAAAATGTGTGATATGCTTCCAAATTTATGAGCAATGGTTTTCACTATGGATGTCAAGGATGGAAATGAATCCTTTGTGGAACTTGTTTGGACGACATCCTCATTCTATTTGGAGACATGTATTCCCTGGCAGTTTTTTTTTTTTGGTCAACTTTTATGGGTGTGTGCTAGGTAGTAAATGCACGATTCTCATGCTCTCCAGTCGTGCCTGAAGTGGACACGTTTTTAGTGTCATTTAAATTGGATTATGGTATCAATGGCTTTGATAAAGACTCCTGGCAGCAGTGGCTAAAGAGTTTTTTTATTTCTGACAGGATTATATGAGGTGTCTTTTTAAATTCTGGCATATATTCCTAACTTTAGGGACGGCTTCAGAAATTATGGCGAACTTCCTATATATTTTCACCGAATGATTTTTATGTCAGCAAATTTCCTAAGTTACCGGTTCGGTTTTGGGTTCGGGTTCGGGTTCGTGAACCCGGTTCGCCGGTTCGGAAAATTTTTTTTTTGGGTTTGGGTTCGTTTTGGGTTCGGTAATACAAAAACATATAAAAATCAGAAATATATACATATTTGCAGCAGTATTTAAGTTCAGAATACACCACCATATTAATAGTCAAATAACATAGTAAAAATTATATAAGTAATAACTAATAAGAAGTATGAAGATACATTAATATGAGATATCCTACTCTATTGCATAAGTATATTTCTATATTGTATTTTATATAAATTTATTTAAAATATATATGCTAGTATGAAGACAATATACTTATATCGATACTAATATTTGCAATCAATATTTTAATATAAATATTAAATTTTAATATTAATAATAAATTATATTTATATATCATTATTATAATAATTTTGTCAACATTATAATTAGGTTCTTCATTATAACTATGTCAATATAATATATATACATTATAATTATATTTAAATTAATTTTATATATACATTATAATTATATTTAAATTAATTTTAACATTAATAATATTAAGTAGTCCACAAAATTTTAATTATTTCATTATTTTGAAGTTATTCTATTTATTGAAAATTTATTTTATTTAGTGTGGGCGAAAGGCAGGAGACCCGACGCATCACAATGGTGGAGCGATGCCACAGCTTCTCCGCGGGGTATGGGTAGGGTCATCTGCATCGACTCGAGTTCTAGAGCAGCCTTAGCAGAATTTGGTGTGTTTCCACTGCATCGATTCAGGTTCTAGAGCAGTGTGCTCTGCTTTGTATATCAGTCGCGTGGAGAACTGAATGGATGTCGTGCCCTTGTCTGAAACCATTAGAGCAATCTTTGAACACCCCTGCAGACACCTCGTTCAGAACCAAGCACAGATTAAAACCAGTGAACCGAAGAAAAATCTACAAAATTCGTTGCAAATTCTTTCGGGTTCGAAATTTTTGAACCCTGTCCGGACCCACAGTAATGGATCCGGACCCTGGCCGAACCCACAGTCCAAATTCCGGACCCAGGGCGAATTGTATGGAACCGGACCCGAATTCCGGACCCGATTCGAACCGGACCCGAACCCGGGGCCTATACTAGTGAATCCGGTAACATAGCAAATTTCTTGTGTGGAGCGAATATTTCTAGGGACGGCTTCAGAAATTATGGCGAACCTCCTATATATTTTCACCGAATGATTTTTATGTCAGCAAATTTCTTGTGTGGAGTGAATATTTCTGGGAGATGTTTCATGTGATTTTAATGTTTTCTGCATGAAGCGGACTTAAGGCAGTTAATTATGCCATGATTTATTCTAGTATGAGGCGGCTTCAAATTTCTTATATTGTGCAAATTAATTGAGCGATATGTTAGGTGAATTCCATTATTCATGGCTGAGCGACATATCTAAAGAAATTATTGGACGGCTCTTCTTTTGTTAGAATTTGCTTCTGATTTCTTCTATTTATTTTTGTGGGAGCTCTGTACAGGTGTTAGAGGTGAAAAAATATAGAAATAGACGTACTAAGTAAATCATGAACTGTGAAACATACAAGGAGGTCATGTGTGTTAATGATATCATACAGCATCGATCTAATACTCCAGCTATCTCCCTCGGCGAATAAATTAAATGATAGCTATAACCTATTTAATTTATAAGATCTCAAGAGGCGTAATTATGAGGTGTCACTTCGATTTGTTAAAGCAAATAATCATTAAATGTAAAGGCACGTCTTTTGTATTAAGGGCCCACCTCCTTCTCTTGGCGCGATTTATCCTTATTGGTTATATCTTATTCTGGCCGACTTGTATTAAATAAAGGAAGGCGTCTCTTCAAGATGTATAAATAAGAGATCACTTCCTCATTTGTATTTATTCAAGTTAGTTCAATTCAGTCAAGTGCGAATTGCATTAAGAGCAGATTGCGAATTGTTTCAAGGGCAGAGTTAGATATTGGAAGGTGCAGATTATCATCTGCCATTGCATCTTGTGTAGGTGCTGAAGGTTGGCCTGGTTATTGGCCTCATTGTAAAGAGGATTGTTGCCTCTATTTATATATATAAGAAAGATCTTTGTTGCTGGGTTTTTCTCCCTCAAGAGGAGGGTCTTCCCAGGGTATCTGCTGTGTTATTGTGTCTGATTTTGAATTAATTTTCTGTGCATTAATCTATTTATTAAAATTTACATGGTATCAGAGCGGGTTTGAGAGGATCGTGATTAGATTATTTCTAATCAGCAATACCCTAGTTGTTCACCTATCTACATTAGTCAAGATGGTGAACGGTTTGAAGATTGAGGATAGACTCGATGGTGCATCCAACTTCACATCATGGAGGTTTAGGATCATGCTTACCTTGCGTGAAAATGACTTGGGTGTGTTCGTAGAGTCCAGCGTTCCTGAACCTGAGGAGGAAGAAGCGAAGTTACAATGGGTGAAGAACGATGTTAAAGCAATGAAGATATTGGTTGATTCCGTCAAGGATCATATTGTGCCTATCGTCTCTAAGTTGAAGACAGCGAGAGATATGTTCAAAACATTGGAAGAGATCTACGAAATCAACAATACCAGCCGGGCACTTGCACTGAAGCAACAACTCCATCATGTGAAGATGGCGAAAGGTGAATCAGTGATTGCATACTTTATGAGGATTGCAGATTTGAGAGATCAGCTCTCGACAATAGGGCATATGGTTGATGACAAAGACCTGACTATGCTTGCTCTCGATGGTCTAACTTTGTCTTGGGAATCTTACATTCAGGGAATCAGTGCAAGATCAAAATTGCCTAAGTTTGATCGCCTAAGATCAGATTGCATTCAAGAGGAATCAAGGTTGGTGGCAAGAGGCGTTAGTCAAAGTTCAAAGAATGAAGAAATTCATGTTCTCGCCTCCCATGCTTCAAAGAAGAAAGGAAAAGATGGAAGGAAAGGATTCTTCAAGAGGAATCGAGACAAGGGAAATGATGATGCACCTCCATTTAAGAAGAAGAGGGATATGTCCAAGATTCAATGTTTTAGGTGTGACAAGTTTGGGCACTTCGCCAAGTATTGTCCAACTAGACCTAAGCAACAGGTCACCATTGCGGATGTTGATGATGCCTCTCCTCAAAAGGATTCAAGTGAATATTTGTTCTATTCAGCATTATCAAGCAGTGTACCTTCTGACACCAACACTTGGATAATCGACAGTGGTGCTTCACGACACATCACCGGCTTTAAGGAGCACTTATCAAGTTTGGTGGAAAAGGAGTCTTCTGAATAAGCCATCATTGGAGATGATGCTAGCTACTCCGTGAAAGGAATTGGGACCTCTACACTTCATTTGGGTTCCGGCATCTCACTTCAGTTGAGTAATGTTCTTTATGTTCCTGGAATCAAGCGCAATCTTATTTCTATTTCAGCTTTGGAAGATAAAGGATATCAAGTTGCCTTCTCCAAAGGAAAAGTTCTAGTATGGATGGAGAACACTAGCTTCAAGGATGCTCAAGTAATTGGAGTTAGACATGAAAACCTTTACAAGGTCTGCACACGTTCTTTACAAGCTTTGGTTCATGACTCTTCAAGTCTTTGCGATCTTTGGCATCGGAGATTGGCTCACCTACACTTCCGAGCCTTACCTATCATGGAGAAGATGGTGACAGGCCTTCCTAAGTTCAACCAGGAGCACAAAGGTACTTGCAAGGGCTGCGCTTTGGGTAAGAATATAAAAGCCCCTTTTCATAGTAGAGAAAATAGATTTAAGTGTGTTTTAGATCTTATTCATTCTGATTTATGTGGTCCTATGTTTGTTTCGTCTTCAAGTGGATTCTTGCATTATGTTTTGTTTATTGATGACCACTCTAGGAAAACTTGGATTTATTTTTTGAAATCTAAAGAATCTGAGGAAGTGCTGGATAGGTTTAAAGAGTTTAAAGCCTTGGTAGAAAATCTTTCTGGTAAAAGAATTAAGGTCCTCAGATCTGACAATGGTGGAGAATACACCTTTGGTAGTTTTCAGAGTTTTTGTATTGATGCAGGGATTAAGAGGGAGTTATGTGTTCCCTATAATCCTCAACAAAATGGTGTTGCAGAAAGAAAGAATAGGATGATCGTGGAAGCAACAAAGGCCATGATCCATGATCAAGATTTGCAAATATTCTTATGGGCAGAAGCTTCCAAGACAGCTGTATATGTTCAGAACAGAAGTCCTCATAAGATCTTGGAGAATATGACTCCAGAAGAAGCCTTTACAGGGAAGAAGCCTGAAGTCAGTCATTTGAGGATATATGGATGTCCTATCTATATTCATGTTCCCAAGGAAAAGAGAACCAAGTTGGAGCCTTCTGGCAAGAAGGGAATATTTGTGGGCTACAGTGAGACATCAAAAGCTTACAGAATTTTCATCCCAGGTCAGAAGTTGATCGAGATCAGTAGGGATGTCACATTTGAGGAAGATGTTATATTCAGAAGATCCAGGGGGATTCATATGGAGATTGATAATGAAGAGTCTCCTCAGGATATGGAAGTTGACCATACTCCTGAGATTCAGAGGGAGACTTCAGAACCAAAAGAAGATATTGATCCTGTTGAACCCTTGGAACCTACTGATGGGCCTACTGACATTGTTATTGGGAGAAAGAGACCTCTATGGCCAGTCGCACTATGCAAGAGGCTGAAAGCTTTGCAGCTCCTAGAGGCACATTCAGAGCAAAAGGCCACATAAGTTCTCCAGTTATGTTGCCTGATGAGTCAGATTATAGAATCCAAGCCTACCTGTGTTGAGGAAGCATCTTGTCATTAGGTTTGGAAAGATGCTATGATAGAGGAGTATCAATCAATTCTTAAGAATGATGTTTGGGACATTGTTCCTAGACCCGAGGGCAAGTCTGTGGTATCTTCTAAATGGCTATTCAAGATTAAGCATGCTGCAGATGGAAGCATTGAAAAGTACAAAGCAAGATTTGTGGCTCGTGGGTTCTCTCAGAAAGAGGGAGTTGATTATGAAGAAACATTTGCTCCTGTTTCGCTATACCGTCAGAACCATCATTGCTATTGCGCATCTAGGGATGGAAGATTCACCAGATGGACGTGGACAGCCTTTCTCAATGGAGTGATTGAGGAAGAGGTTTATATAGAGCAACTGATGGATTTGAGGTTCATGGGAAAGAGTCACATGTTTGTAAATTGAAGAAGGCCTTGTATGGTCTTAAGCAGGCTCCTCGTGCATGGTACGAAAGGATTGATCGGTACCTGTCAAGTTTGGGCTTGTTGAAGAATGATGTTGATTCAAATCTCTACTTCAAGGTAATCAATGGTGATGCATTAATTTTGGTTTTATATGTTGATGATCTGATCCTTACTAGAGAAGATCACCTGATTCTTGAGTGTAAGAAGGAGTTGACTTCAGAATTTGAGATGAAGGACCTTGGGCTCATGCATTACTTCCTTGGATTAGAATGGCGGAAACTGGATGGAGATGATTCTAAGTCAAGGAAAGTACACCATTGATATACTTAAGAGATTTGGTATGATGGATTGCAAATCCATGTCCACACCCATGGAGACCGACTTACATATTGAAGGAGGCTACAGCCTAATTCGACTTGGTGGATCCTACATTGTATAAGCTTATTGGATCTCTTGATGTATCTAGTTAACACTAGACCTGATATCGCTATAAGTGAGTGCACTTAGCCGGTTTATGTGTGATCCGAGACGTATACATCTTGTTGCAACCAAACATATCCCGAGATACTTGTGTGGCACAATTGGATGGGTTGAGGTATACTGATGCAGGATTTGGTTGTTATGGTTTTCCTAATTTTGATGGGCAGAGTTGTTACAAATCAAAAGCACACCTCTGTTGTTGCTTCAGTTTGGGTCCAGCTATGATTTCCTGGTGCGCAAGAAGCAGTCATGTGAGCATAAGTACAACAGAGGCCGAGTTTATTGCAGCTTGTATGGCAACTTAAGAAGCAATGTGGCTTCGTAAGCTCCTTGGGATTGTTTGGACAATCAATGAGCCTACTATCATTGTGATAATCAAAGTTGTGTGAAGCTTTTCTCAATCCTGTTCCATGGACGTAAGCATGTTGAGATCAAGTACCACTATATCGAGATATAGGCACTGAGGAAGGCTATCTGAGTACATCAGCTCCCATGACAACGGCAGATATTCTCACCAAACCCTTCCCGCCAACAAAGTTTGTGTGCCAGGATAAGCTTGGTATGGTGGAGAATCCAAATTTGATGAAAGTGAGTCTCGATGGTTGAGCCTTGTTAATGCATTTTCCTCCGAGGGCGGAGGAATTTGAGGTGCAAGCCCTTGTTAATGCATTTTCCTCTGAGACGGAGGAATTTGAGGTGCAAGCCCTTGTTAATGCATTTTCCTCTGAGACGGAGGAATTTGAGGTGCAAGCCCTTGTTAAATGCATTTTCCTCTGAGACGGAGGAAATTGAGGTGAAAGCCCTTGTTTCCACCCTTTGAGCTGAGTCATGATGGATGTCATGTGTGTGACTCCATGACATATGTTGTACTTGTGTTTCACCCTCTGAGAGAGTCATGGTGAAAGTCACGTTGAGGTGACAAACATCACGCAAGTGATGAACACTTGTACTTACCATAGTATGGTTGTAGCCATTATGGTTGATATCGTGTTGAGGTGATATCTAATATCACAATGAGGTGATATTCTTCTTTTCACATCTGGTTGTAGCCAATGTGATGGACATCATGTTGAGGTGATTTGTTTTGAGCAGCTAGATGTATTCTCTCTAGCTAAGAGGGAGTGTTAATGATATCATACAGCATCGATCTAATACTCCAGCTATCTCCCTCGGCGAATAAATTAAATGATAGCTATAACCTATTTAATTTATAAGATCTCAAGAGGCGTAATTATGAGGTGTCACTTCGATTTGTTAAGCAAATAATCATTAAATGTAAAGGCACGTCTTTTGTATTAAGGGCCCACCTCCTCCTCTTGGTGCGATTTATCCTTATTGGTTATATCTTATTCTAGCCGACTTGTATTAAATAAAGGAAGGCGTCTCTTCAAGATGTATAAATAAGAGATCACTTCCTCATTTGTATTTATTCAAGTTAATTCAATTCAGTCAAGTGCGAATTGCATTAAGAGCAGATTGCGAATTGTTTCAAGGGCAGAGTTATATATTGGAAGGTGCAGATTATCATCTGCCATTGCATCTTGTGTAGGTGCTGAAGGTTGGCCTTGTTATTGGCCTCATTGTAAAGAGGATTGTTGCCTCTATTTATATATATAAGAGAGATCTTTGTTGCTGGGTTTTTCTCCCTCAATAGGAGGGTTTTCCCAAGGTATCTGCTGTGTTATTGTGTCTGATTTTGAATTAATTTTCTGTGCATTAATCTATTCATTAAAATTTACAATGTGGCTTTATTGTGCCTATGAGAGGAGAATTTGAGTGCGGTGTGTGTTGACGGGTGTGATACCCTTTGAGTGGACTGGCATCGGTTTTCTCTTTAAAGTTGTGTGTATTAAAAATCTGATTATTATCAAAAAGAGATACCGGCTTTGTTAATGTTGATGGCATCCTCATAATGTTTTGTGAAGAAAAAATAGGCTGCATATGAGTGGAAGTCAGTGTATTGAATATTACTCATTCTCTGGTAAAGTCATGAGCTAAGTGATATCTTTCTAAATGTGTGTATTAAAAGGATCATCGATATCCTCTATTGACTGAGTTTTGTGCATAAACAAAAAACAAAAAGTCTGTATGGGATGAGCTGAGTAGATGTTGCATTGAAGCTTTGGGGTTACATGTCTGAGTTATCACGAGCTTGAAAAAATTTCAAAGGCGTTTATCTGAGGTTGTGCAATGCCCGAATGTATTGAGATATTGAGCAGATTGTGTTCTGAAGTATTTCATGATTGTTTTATGAGTGTGAACAATATTATTTAGCACAAGTATATGCAACTGTTCATATATGTGAAGTTGAGTCTGAGGTATATCAAGTTGTGTGAAGCCACCTTGTGTAGAAGTTACGGAGTTTGAAGAAGATCGTGCTACAGGAGGTATTTTAGATGAAGTTTTGAAGTGACTGTTTCAGCAGTATATGGGATGAGCTTGTTATGAAAGCAATTTATTAAAATTTGATTGCAAATCAAGTGTTCAGAACAAAAGATTTCAGAGCCTGATTAGTTTCCTCTTTTGTAGTCTGAAGTTGGTGCTTCAGCATTACTGTGAGTTGGTGCTCTCGCTGAAGTTGGTGCTTCAGCCTTTCGAAGTTGGTGTTTCGAAGAGAGTTGGTGCTCTCGGTGGGTTGGGGCTCACTAAATGTAAACAGGGTTGGTGCCCTTTGGAGATATATAAAAGCAATATTTTGCCGTGGTCTTTTATCCGAAAGGGTTTTCCATGTGAAAAACGGTGTTTATCTTGCATATGGTGTTTTATGTTGCTTTCAATGATCTGATTTCTGATTCATATGGTTTATGAGGTTTAAAGTCTTAAAAGTTTTGAAATACTGATTCACCCCCCTCTTCCCCACTCTCAGTATTTCCTATGTGCTCTTCAGAATTGTGATATTGCTATCAAGATTCAACCGTGTAGTTTTAGAGTCAAACTTATTGACCCATGTTTCATGAGTAGTGGTTCACAAGAACCCATCTCTCATGATAGTGAATGGTCCACTTAGCACTCATTGCATCTAGGTGATGCTCACAGAGGTGAAGCACTAGGCCTTTCCAAGAGGTCACCCATCCCAGTATTGCTCCAACTCAAGCACACTTAACCACAGAGTTTCCCCCAGGGTTAAGCCCACTTAGCTTGCAACCCCATTTGCAAAACCTTCAACAAGTGTTGCGCCTTATGAACCATTCAATATAGAGCCCCTTTTAGCTCATCAATTGATAAGTAGGAGGTATTTTCCATAGCATGTCAAATTGTGATATTGCTATCAGGATCCAACCGTGTAGTTTTAGAGTCAAACTCATTGAATATATACATACATACATACATACATACATATATATATATATATATATGAATATATATGAATATATACATGTATATATGAATATATATACATATAAACATGTATATATGAATATATATACATATATTTATACAAGTTATATACGATTATGCAATAATGATGCTTGCAGCAATTATTGAGCCTTATAAGTAATTATGATACTTTAATATAAGAATGGATAATAGATTCTTATCTATTTGATCTACACTAACAATATCTTTTGAGTGTTAAGAACAAATCGATTTAGAGAAGAGAAGAAGATACACATTGGTTGAACAAAAGAGGGATCAAACCAGAGATCACAAGGAACCTGTCCAATCCGCCATAGCAGGTTTACAATTATTAAACCTATGTTGCAAGGTTCGTACCCACAAGCCTCGAACCCAGTTCGGGTGCGAACCTGGTACAGGTTCGCCTGTGGTTATGTGCTGGGTACGCACAGGGTACGTGCCCAGCGCGAACCTGGCCCAATGGTGCGCGGACCCGGGGGTACCAGCCACGTACTCGGGCGTACTTGGGAGAACCCACGGCCCAGCACTTAAAAAGTGGGCCCAAAGTCAAATAAAAAGCAATTTTTTTATTATTATTTTGCCTCTTAACCCTAAAACGACCCAATATGAGGCCTTTCAACACTAAAACATTTCATTTTTACCTCTCATTTTGCTCTCTCCATATTTTCTCTCCATCTTAGCATTTTGAAGGGAGGTGATTGTATTCGAAGGAGATCGATCGTGGAGTGGCAAATAGCTTCAACAAAGGAGATTGAAGTGTTTAAGGTATGCATTTAAACCCTATTCTTTAATCTTTTGATGAATTTTTTTAAGTTTCTTAGTTTTTGATCGATTTTTTCAAGTTTGTGAAGAAGTTTTTCAAGTATATATTTTTTTTATAGATTGCAACAATGGCCAGTAGTCAAAGTTCAGTGGGTAGGGAGGGAAGCCAAAAGTTCAAAATTGATAAAGGATCTCCTTTATGGAGTCATATCACAAGAATTTCACAAATTCCTGGAGGTGGGGGGTTTGTTTGGAAGTGTAATTTTTGCAATACACAATATAATAGCTCCTATTACCGAGTGAAAATTCATTTTATATGGGCCCTGGTGGTAAAGGGATTAATATGTGTGAGGGCCCAGATAAGAAGGGGTTGTCTGCTGTACAAATAGCAGCATTTATAAAAGAACAAGAAGATGCTGACAAATTGGTTGCAAGAGGAAAACAAAGTAGTTATAGTTCCGGAAAGAAAAAAACAACATTACCCACTCACACAGTTAGGCCCTCTAGACATCCCTTCTTGTCTATACCCTCTACAGAAGAAGAAGATGAAGAACCACAAACCACCACCCGCAAGAGAGGTCCATTAGAGAAGGCATTTAAAATGGAGGCAAGACATATTGCTGAAGAAAAAATTGCACGTTGCCTTTATGCCAATGGTCTTCCATTCAACTTGGTGAGATCACCATATTAGCGGGACATGGTGTCAGCAATAAATAGTGCACCTCCTGGTTTCACAAGTCCTGGGTATGAAAAGGTGCATACCACCTTATTGCAAAAAGAGAAGAAATCTATAGAGGCCCAACTAAAACCAATTAGAGATTCTTGGGTTGAAACAAGTGTATCTATTGTTTCCGATGGATGGAAAGATTGCAAAAACCGTCCATTGATTAATGTTATTGCAGTGTCCCCCAAGGGGGCAATGTTTTTGAGGGCAGTTGACTGTGAAGGGGAAGTGAAAGATGCAAAGTTCATTTCTAGGATTCTCATTGACTCCATAGAGATGGTGGGTAGAGAAAATGTTGTCCAAGTAATTAAGAACAATGCAAAAGTTTGCAGGGCTGCAGGTGCTTTGGTAGAGGCTAGATATGAGCACATCTTTTGGACACTGTGCACCGTACACTCCCTCAATTTGGTGATGCAAGCAATTGGCAACCAAATAAAGTGGGTGAAAGTAATATACCACGAGTCTGAGGAGATCCAGATGTTTGTGACAAACCACCATATGTCACAAGCAATTTTCAGAACTTTTTCAAGATTGGAATTGTTGAAGGTAAATTTAATTTATTTAGTTTCATTTATCATTTATGTCATGTTTTACATAATTGAATAAAATAATTTTTTGCATTATTTACATATTTTAAATGTGTTATTAACTTACTATTAACATGTTCTTAGTTTGCCGAGACCCGGTTTGCATCTCACACAATTGTTCTGAGACGACTTGTGAAGGTGAAAGATGCATTGAGTCAAATGGTTATTAGCAACCAATGGGGTATATGGAAGCAATCAAATTCAGAGAGGGCCCAAAAGGTCAAGGCATTGATCTTGCATGACGATTGGTGGGATCGTGTGAATTATGTATTGGAGTTCACCGAACCTATCATGTCTATGCTTCGGTTTGCTGATACAGATGAACCATGCTTGGGGGATGTCTATGATAGCATGGACACAATGTTGGAAAAAATAAAAATAGAAATACAAAAAAGAGAGAATGATCCTGAAGACACCTTTTACAAAAGGGTGGAAGCAATTGTTCTTCATCGTTGGAACAAGATGACAACTCCATTGCACCTCCTTGCATATGCCCTATCTCCGAGGTACTATACCACTGAAGTACTTTCTATCCCAGGGAGAATACCGCCATATAGAGATTCTGAAGTTGCTAATGGGTATAAGACGGCATTTAGTAGAATGTTCAGTGATCCAGAAGTGCATACAAGTGTCATGAGAGAATTTGGAATGTTTATCTCAGGAAAATCAAAAAATCATACCTCTTTTGTTGCTAGAGACCAATACAAAATGGATGCTCTTACATGGTGGTACCTCCATGGTCAAGATTATATGTACCTCCAACCTCTTGCAATCAAGATCCTCTCACAAGTTTGTTTTTTTTTTTTGCCACTTGTATTGTAAAATTTAACACTTAACATTCTTGAATTTATCTTGCATTTTTTATTTTTTATTTTGTTGGTTTTCTCTCCAGGTTGCAAGCTCTTTTGCCGCTGAACGGAATTGGAGTACATACTCCTTTTTCCACTCAGTGAAGCGTAACCAGTTGGCTGCAAAAAGAGCTGAATACTTAGTGTATATCCATTCCAATTTGCATCTTTTGTCATGTAAGGATCCCCAATACAAGCAGGGGGCAGCGAGGCTTTGGGATGTAGCACCCAAGTCTACTAACTTGGATGCAACCATTCAGGATCTTGCAAGAGCCACTATGGATGATGTGGGTGATATTGATGACATATCACATGGTGTTGGATCCGCTTTGGGTTCAAATGATGATGATTTTGAAGTTCAAACCGCTCAAAATCCAAGTCACGATGATTCTGACAATCCTTTTGATGATTGATGAGCACTTGAACAATGAACATTGAATCATGTTTCAATGTTTCATGAACTACATTTTGTAATTCAGTAATTTTATTTGAATATTTTTCAACTATCAATTGGCATTTAATATTTATCTTTGGCATTTGGCATTGATCAATGATCAAGTATCACTGTATCATACTATGAAATGATTTAGTTTTACAATTCTCTATATTTCTCTTATTTTTTTGTATATATAATACATATATATATATACACACGTACCCATACATACCCAAACCCCTAAAAAAATTTTGCCCATACCCACGTACCGGGTTCTCGTACCCAAACCCGTCCCCTAACCCGAACCGGTAACTTAGTATTAAACATATATATAGATACTCAGGGGTGTTTTTGCCATCCATTATCTTACACCTGTATAAATATTGCTATGCATAATAAAAGAATATTTAATTTATGATTTTTTATGATAGAATAGAAGATATGTTTGAATGTTTGGAACCCACCTTGTAGGAAGGGCCTGGGGTGTAAGCAAAAGGGGTAAATGAGGCTAGTAGGTAGCCAACCAGAGGGCACTTACACAGAGAGCCAAGTTACCCATTTATGCCCCCGCCCAACTCCACAAGGTGGCAAGTGTCTTCAAGGGGTTGGGACATTGATGGGGAAAGCAGGTACAAGCCGCCAAGGGAGAGGGTTGTGGTATACACCCTCTTAGGCTTGGTGTAGAAAAGACTTCGAGCGGACCCACCATGTCCCTTCTCCCAAACCCTAGCTTGCTTGCATTAATGATAATCTATGATGTGATGTAATTACCTAACTCTATTAATTATATATATATTTGCATATATTGTTCATGTGGTGATTGCAAGATTCAAACCCAGGATTGCATCATTAAAGAGATATTTTGATTGATAAGACGAATCCTAACCCTAGTTGCTGCAATTTGTGTTCAGTAGGAAAATTCTAGGGAAAATCAGGAGAGAGCCATTACAGTTTACTACTAAATTGCTTGATAGAAGAGTACAAGATGACACATTCAAAGTGGTGGGAAACCTAACTCTACATAAATAGAGGATATATTTGATTCTAGAGTTAAAGATGAAGGAAAAGATTTTAAGGGCCATGCATGATACTCCTCTAGTAAGACATCTGGGATTATTTAAGACATGCAAAAAGATTAGAGAGAGATTTGTAGTCAATCGTAGTCAATGTAATCAGTCGTAATAGAAATAAATAAGTCATAGTCGGGACATGATAATCGGAAACTAATGTACAGTTGTAATCAGAAACTAATACTTGTGCATAGATTAAGGTACAGTTGTAATCGGAAACTAATCCGACAATTGGGCGGTTGTAGGAAGCGTTGCCAACAGTTGGTATCTCAACCAACCTCGGTTGGCTATTTATGTGATCAATTCATTGGTAGTCGGGACATGATGCAATTGCTGATATTCTTGATAAATAAATGCAATATCTTATTTTGTGCAATTCTCGTGTAATGTTATGCTCTATTATTGTTGTTGTAAATTCTAGATTACTCCATGTTCCTTGTTAGACCATTTAGTGAGTAAACATTTGGCGCCATTGCCTAAGTCAACTTGGTAAAATCACCCTGGCAAGAATGGCGTCGTAATGGGTCAACAGATTGAAGAGCCGGTGCAAGCAAACAAAGATAGGGAAGATGTGCTGACGAAGGATCTGGTAAACCTATGGGACATCTCGTTGAGGGATCACGTACAAAGGGAGGCTCTTAGGCGAGAGATCCCTCAATCAGTCATCTAGGACAGACTGCATGTCAACCCAGGGATCGCCTGTCACTGCATCGTATGCAAGACCATCGGGGCGAGAGCGACCAAGAACAACGAAGGCAGCAAATACAATGGTACAAGGAAAGAAGCAAACGGGAGTGTTGTACCCCAAAATTAAAATTTTTGTTACACTAAGATATTTTGAAGAAATGAGTAGAAGTCTTGTTGAATCAGTCAAAAAGGTCATAGTTTGGGTGTGCATGTCTTGCATGAGGGGTTAAAACACTAAATTTTCAAAATCTGACGATCTGGGTCTGCTAAGAGCAGCTTTATCTACAAAACCCAGATCTTAGTTTTTCATCCCTAAATTTTAGGAAAACTGCTATTTTTATAAATTTTCTAAAATTACTAACGTTTTCTGAGTTTCTTTGAAAATGGCTACTGGCAAAACTTTCTAAAAATAGAAAGTTGGTCCGACAGGGTCCGAATTGATTTTGATTGGCTCAAAATACGTCCATATCAGGCAGGTGCAGTCAAAATCTAAAAATAATCAGTTTTGTCCTACTGGGTCTATTCTGCTTTTCAGAAGCATATCAAGAGATCTAAGGTCATCAATGGAGGTCAGTCGGCTACCAGGCATCAGTTTCAACATTCAAACTTTCAGCAGAAGACGAAATGATGAACCAGCACGAAGAACGAAGAAGAAGATTCAAAAAAGATGAAAATTTTCTAACACTGCCAGACTTGGGCGCCCGAGGTGAAGAAAGGCGCCCATCTTTTTAGGGCATCAAATGTCAAAATTAGGGTTTGTGACTCCAGTCAAACTTGCTCAGTTCTTTGTTAGCTCCGCAACGAATTCAACGGCGCAGTCATCAAGCGATCCAGTCATCCGGAATTCAAAGCTGAACAGGGAGATTCCAGATTGATGTTAGAAGGAGAAAATGAGAAAATATCAAAAATTGACTAAGTCTGGATAAAGTGGGCGCCCCTGGTGAAGAAGGGCGCCCAAGTTTTCAGGGGGTCTATCAGATGAATTTGCAGATGAATGTCTAATATGATTTCTTCACGGTTGATCTAGCTTTCAAATGAGATACTCAGCTCGCCTATCAGAGGTTGCAGTCGCCAGATCTGAAGCACCGAACAGAGGGTCCAACGAAGGTTAAGAACGAAGATTCAGAAGCAAACGGGAAAAAATCAAAAAATAAACTAAAAAATAAAAAAATAAACTAACTCTGGTGAACAGGGGCGCCCCCAGTCAAGATGGGCGCCCAAACTTTTGAGGGTTTAAATTTCACTTTTTGACAAAGTTCATTCCAGAAGACCCCTCTCAATATTTCACTAGCTTCGCGATGAGCATAACTGTCAGTTGATCCGATGCCCGAAGCTCCAAATTCGACGAGATCGTCTATAGAAGAGTAGCTAATGAAGAAATTTGAAGATCGTGAAAATGGCTAACTCTGGGTAAAATAGGCGCCCCTGGAAGGAAAAGGCACCCATGAATTTGGAGGTTAATTTGAAGTCTGTCGTTAGAAATACCTCCAGAACATCCTTCTCAGAATCAGTCTGGCTTTGCGATGAAATCATCAGCTCGCCCATCGGATCGATTTGCAAACGAGAAATCGGAGGCGAAGTTCAGGGTCAAAATGAAGAAAAGTTGAAAATGCCAAAATTTTGACTAACACTGGGTGAAGTGGGCGCCCCTAGTGAAGAAGGGCACCCAACTTCTCATGCCTTAGAAATATTTCAAGATTTTCAAAAGTTTCAAAATTACCAGTGAAGGAGGATGGCGTCCAAATGCATTGAACAGAAATTTTAGGGTTTTGGAAATAAAAGCAAAGAAAGCAAAACCTAATTCAAAGCCCTAAAGTCTATTTAACATCATTCTTTCATGTAATTTTCATTATTTTTGCAGGTAGCATCCAAAGGAGAAAGTTGGAGCAGCAAGTTTGAAGAAATTTTTCAAGATTCAAGAACATAGCTTGCTGGTTTTTCATCATATTTTTTAGACCAGCAACATAAACCCTTGCTTTTTCAAGCTTTTTCGTCCAGAAGACCAAACTTTTCAAAGAGAAGGCCAAGGTTTTCAATTTTCAATCATCTGGGTCTTTTCACTTCAATCTTCTGAAGGAAATTTTCAAGAACTTAATCAAGTTGCAGCAGCTGCTTTTATCTTGCATGTCAGAGAAATCCTCAGTGCATGCAATTTTCAACCATCTGGGTCCTCTCAAATCAGTCTTCTGAAGAAAACCCATATCACAGTTTTTTTAAGAAAGTTTCAAATCCTAGGGTTGGCTGCTTTCTCGATCAGCCATCAGGATTTTGCAAATCTAATCAACTGGGTCCATTTCTAATCTTGTTCTGAACAAAACCCAGGTGCCAGCTTTTTTCGAGAAAAATTGAAGAAATTAGGGTTTGCTACTTTTTCAGGCAAAATTCAAAATTTTAAAAAACGAACGATCTAGGTTGTCTTCTAACGAATTTCTAAACAAAACCCATATCTCAGAAAAAATTTCAAAAAATTTGCCCGTTGGAGCAAGAAAATCAGCATTCTAAAAATAGAAATTGCTCAAAACTTGTCAGAACTAGGGCGAGTTTACAGTTGTTCTTCAAGTTTTCCAAAATGGAGTACACTCCCAATGTTTTCAAGACTGAATCAGCTCTCTATCATGACTACATCAAAACAGCTGAGACAGACTTGCATCATATCAAGCCGGTGTTCGATCTACATGCCTTGGAGAGTGCAGGCAACACCTCAATCAGGAACCTGGGACATTCTGGACTCCTCGCAGCAGCGTCAATTCCTATATCAGTTCAAAGTCTTGAGTTCGTAATCGCTTGCATCAAGCATTACAACCCGACTACTAGGGAGATCCAGTCAACAGATGGCAGATTGATTTGCAGTCTAAAGCCTGATATGATCGAGAAGTGTTTTTCCATTCCCCCATGGCCTGAAAGCATAACTCTCTCAAAGGGTGAATGTGAAAGGATATGGAATATGCATAAAGATAAATATAGCAAAAAGATTGCACAGAGGTGGATGAAGGAGAAACACAAAACATTGCCTAAGAACGTCGAGCGAGGAGAGTTTAAGGACAAGATTGCCATCATTATCACCTTGCTCAACAAGGTCACTGACTTAGAAGATGCCACCAGGTTTCAACGCTGGATGTTTTACGCCATACCCCACATCATGAAGAAAACCGAGTTCTACAACTGGCCTACCTTAATCAGTGATTGTCTACATCAGCAGATAACAGAATACTTCCAATTTCATCTATTCCACATGGTGTCGTACCTAGTCTACCTGGTGGCCTATCAAGGTCAATTCAGAGGGTTGAACACCGAGGGATCATTGAGCGTACAGCACATATATAACTACTATCCCCAGTTGGAGTTCACGAAGTCGTCGCACCACTACAAAAGGGTGAACGAGGCTTTTCTGATGTACACTGTGCGGGACTTGGACAATGAGTTACATGTTCGTATATCTTCAGTTGCCAGGGCAGCGATGGCGGAATGGGCGGATTGGTTTATTCAGTTTCCCACTTTTACCTATCTCAGGGTCTATGGCTATTCAGGTGCCCCGCTCATGTTACCAAGGTACCCGTCTTCATGGAATTCTTGAGGCAGGCTCACGATGTTCATACAGTCCTGAGAAACAGAAGGAGACCCTCTCTTCAATTTCCATTAGGATTGGGTATATACACATGCAGGATCGCTGCAAATGCTAAGGCAATGGGAGATGAGTTATATAAACTCGGCCTCAAGTCTTACAGCGAGAGATGATCATTCGATCCTCATGGTGTCCACGCTGGCCGACTTGAAAAGAATTATGATCATATAGCCGCACTTGAAGATTTTTGGGCGAATTGTACAGATGAGTTCAAGGTGCGGAGGCATAGTTACAGCAGGCTCTCTCTCCATCAGATGAAGGATTGTTTAAATGAAGACATAGAAGGGTTATCGGATGATGATGAGGATGTGCTTCTCCCGATGCATACTCAGAAGTGAATTGAAGATCAGCCCCTACCACAAGTTAATTGGGCTAATAAAGAGTCACTCTCAGTTGAAGACAGGACAAGACAAGTCCTTGAGCACAGTAAGGTTTTCCTAGTCCTTAAAAGAAAGAACTCTATTCCAGTAGTAGAACCGCCAAGGACAATTCCCTTTTCTTCCAGAGCACAGTCGAAGGGAAAGGGTAAAAGTTAGTCTCAAGAAGGCGTCAAAGGTAGTAGATCAAATAAAAATGTGAAAAGAAGGTTGGATTTCTCAGGCATAGTCATACAGGAGCAGCCTACAGCTGATTCAGAAGTTCCTCTTGACGAGCCCATACCTCAAAAAGAAGCAGAGGAGCCGCCTTTAGCACATGTACCTTTGATAGGTTCTTCACTGATTCACATTGACCTTGATATTGAAGATGAAGAGATTGAAATTGCACCTCCTGAGGAAGTTAGTAAAGATACTACCATATCTTGGCTTGAGAACTCCTTAGGAAGGGTTAGAAGAAGGCCTTCATATCAAATGAGTGTTGATGATCTTGATAACATCTATCAGGAACCTCCTAAGAAGAAGGCAAAGAAGCAAGTTCACTTTGATAGGAATCCTAATAATGAGATAATCATGGAGACTGCATTGCCCCTAGAAGATAAGAACGGGGATGAGGTGAATATGAATGATTTCGTCATGGTCAAGGCCAATCTCGATAGAAATACCAGACATGCAGATTTGAGTCTCTTTAGAGTTGCATCCGAAAACCTTCAGGAAAGAGTACTCAAAGATGGAGAGGACAAAGCAGCTCTCAAGGCCGAAAATCAGCAGCTCAAGCTTTTCATTTCTAACCTTGTCCATGGTTCTTCACAGGCGACCCAATTGCTGCCCCAGATTTTAGAGACACCAGCTGATCATCAACAGTTAAGACAACTGGTCATTTACGGGAAAGAAACTCAAGAGTGGATCGAGAGTTTCATTGTCAGAGGAAGGGAGATCTTGGCACGGATGTTCCAGTTAAGGGAAGACGCTCATAAGCTACGTCAAGGTATCCAAGGATTTGAACAAACACTTGCTGAAGTTAGACCAAGGCATGAGATCATCATTGCTGATTTAGACACGGCTTATGGTTTAGCAGTTTCAAGAGAACACAAGAGACAAATCCTTGCTTGGAGAGAGCGTCATGTTTTCAAAGTTAAAACCTATGAGAGGATATCCGAGGAATTCATCGCCTACAAACAAAGGGTGATTGAAGCTCTCCTTTTCATCAATGAGTTTATCATAGAGATTCCTTCTCAGTATAGTCTTGAAGATGGTTCTTACATCGGGCTTGAGGAAGTGCAAGATCAGTTCCAGAGTGTGGTTCGCAGTTGCAATCCAGTTGGCAGAAGAATAGGTCATATTTCAGTGATGTTAGCAAAGTTTGAGAAAGCGGCCAATGAGGTCAAAGATTTCCTGAGATCTATCGCAGATGCTGAAGATATTCTTGAAAAGCGGTGCTTTGCTGTTGACGGCATAGATGCACCAAACCGGGACATAGTTTCTAACTTCTTAGTGGATGTGATCGAGCTTTAAAGCAGCTTTCTTCTAGAAGCTTTCTTTCCCGCTTTCTTTCTATTCTTGGAATAATTCTTATCCATTCTTTGAGAAGAGAAAGAAGATAAAATGTAATAGTTGACGTTTCCTGCTTTTTTCTGCTTTCTAGGGTTTTAGATGTTATCTTTAGTAATAAAGTTGGCTTGCTGAGCAAGCCCTAGATTGTGAAAGCAAGGAGATTCTAGAGTTCCCTACTCCTCTGCTTGTCTATAAATAAGAGTCTTTGCTCATTAGTTTCTTTAAACAGTTATTGTCATAGCAAATTGCGAGCCTGAATTGCAGGAAGTTGTTATTCAGTTTCAATTCACGTAGTTGGAACCGTGCTAGTGAGAACAAAACGCTAAGCCTATTGTGCCTTCTATTTGTTGCTCAAGTATTGTTCAATTGTGTTGTGATAGCGAATTGTTGAGCCTCTTTAGCCAACAAGGAGTTAATGTGATTGCTGTTTCTAGTGTGTAAGAGCAAGATTGCAAGCCTCTTTAGCTGCAATTTCTTGTTCAAGGCATGTTAGAAGTGAGCTTTGTTCCAGAGATTTGAGTAATAAAATCATGAGCCTCCTTTGCCTTGGTCCAAAATCTCAGATTTCCGTTATTTATGTTCTACTTTTATAATCTTGTTTTCAACTTGCATTGAAGTGTGTAGATGTTTGTTGGGAGAGAGTTTATTGAAGTATTTTGTCAGAGAATCAACCTTGTTAATTTCTAGCTTCTCTTGCTCTGCTATTACTTGAGAAGTTAGGAACGTCTTTAGTTTAAGTTAGTCGTAGTTGAACTTCTTATATCAGAAAATCTCAGCTGTGGCATTTGTGTTTAATAAACCTTGTGCTCTAAGCTGATCAAAAAGATAGGCAACTTAGTTCTTAGTTTACTTTCTTGCAACACCATCAGCAAGAGGGAGCTTCCCCTCCTAATTTAAGAGCAATTTATCTGTGCATAGCTGTCCGTTTTCAAATCCGCATTCCAGAGGTGCAAATTTAAACGCCAACAGGGAGGAGGAAGAATGCAACACCAGTCATAGGCGTACTCCCAAAAATTAATGCCTATACAACCCAATAAGGATAAAAACCAAACACCAAGTGAGCAAGAAACACCCGAAGAACAACTACAAAGATCATTGAGACTAAAAGAACAAGAAGACCGTTGAAGATTGAAATGAATCGTTGAAGAAGCAAACGAAGACTTGAATGAAATAAACCAAGACATTACTAAACTGAACAAAAACCTTGACAACACACAAAACCAAGACATTTTCAGGACACCATCAATAACACAAAGAAAAATGAAAAAAAAAGAAAAAATTGGGAAAAGATGACAAGAAAATAAAAAAGGGAAAAGAATAAAGGAGATGAGGAAAAAATTAAAATAAAGAGGAAAAAGATTAAAAAATTCAAAAAATTCAAAGTACTAAAAGTAAAAATTAAAGTCAAACATTTTTAAATTAAAAAATATATTGAAGGTCGTAAGGCCAAGAGGGAAATGCAAGTCTTGACAAAACACATCGTACGGGTCTAGGAAATGACCCTCGTACGAGCTCACATGGCAAAAAGGAGTGCGACAATGTGGAAACGTAGTACAACAGAATGATCAAGACATAGTACATCGAGAGTATGTAGACATAGTACGGCAATTTCATAAGACACTGCAAAAGGAAAAAAATTCTCGACAAAGGTTTTTCAAAGCAATCCCATACAGCATACAGCAAGGTGGGGAGGATATTGCACAGAGAGGCAAACAAGATCATGGTGTAAGGTTGGAAAGAAGAAATCCCATATGGCTCTCAAAAGTAGAGTTCGTACGATAGTCTAAGAGGAAGTTCACTTGATAGAATTGGCAATTACCAGTTGCATAGAAGAAACAAACCATACGGCAATATGGCGAAGTCATAACACGACAAAGCGCCCATCCAGGAGAGCTTGGGAACCCCGTACGCCAACCATGGAATTATGTGCAAAGTCCCATACAGCAATTGAAAGGGAAAATCATACGGCAGATTGGCAAGCTCGACGGAGGTATTTAGTTCTAAGAAAAAAACAGCATACAGAACACTCTAAATAAAGCACGGGAGTGAATTGTATGGAATATAATCGTATGGCGTACGGACAACATTCTACCACAAAGTGACGTACAAGACAAGGAGAAGAGCATCGTACAAGAGGAGTTGCATGCACAAACAAGGGAATCAGTGACAGTACGGCAAGAAGAGAAGGTACATGAATGGCATTGGAGACCAGCAGACGTATGGCCTGGAAGAAACCGCCTACCAGAGATACATTGTCAACAAACCATACGAGATAGAAGAACAATACGTGTGGGTTTCGTACGTAGTATGAGAGCAGTGAAGAAAATCATAAATGTGCAAGGAAATTGCAAGGTTCAGCAAGTTCAACGATCGACGACAGCAGTAAGAGTGAATTTCGTACATCATACGTTGGGGTGTACAAGGCAAACACAATTCCCAATCGCATGACAATCAATAATCATATAGTTAAACACTCTGAAATCTCTAATTTTTGGCTTGGTCAACAATATTTGGAACCTTGTGAAAATTCATCAAAATGATGTATGTGATGCAGTTTGGTGTGGTTTCAGAAGTCTTAAATTGGCATTGCCCCTCAACCCCATTGGGGGCGTTGGCCCCAGGCCCCTATCAGACTCATTTTGAATTGCCAAATCCTAGCAGCCTCACAGCCAAAAGTATCACAATCAATTTGCCTAGCTTCATGGCCAGCACATCCAAAAGAGTCAAAAGAGGAATCCAGTGATGAATCCAACAAAGTGTACGTTGAGATTAGTGAGCCAAATGTCGTTGACCCTCATGATACAGTCCAGAGGTACCTAAGTGAACTACAGGAGATGGCGAGAGTTGTGTACGAAGTTGGTGCAATTGGACAACAGCCGAACATGGGACATGATCCCTCAGTGGTGCATGAGTCTGAGAGGATCTTGGCGTTTATGCAGTTGGAATGCAAAGGCCCAGAGGATCTTGGCGTTTATGGTCGAGTGATTGCAGCCTTATTCAACATCGAGGCAACCTTTAGGAATATCTTTTACGGGATGAAATGCCAGTTGGTAGCCACATAAGCAACAGTGAAGGGAAAGGGTGAGGCCCTTCAGCTCGTACAAAAGATACAGGAGTGGAGTGAGCACATGAAGAAGTTTGAGGTACAATTGGCTCAACAAACTCAGCTTGCCAGTACGGAAAAAGCTCGAGCATCGGCCTTATAGGCCAAGGTGTCAAAAGTGGAGAGAGAGGCAGAATAGAGGATAAGGGAAGCGGAGCAAAAGGTGAAGGATTTGGAGGACCAACTTGCAACGAGGGGGAAGGAGGTGGACCAGGCTAAACGCCAATTGATGGAGGTTGCTCACATGGTGAAGGCAACCAGGGAGCACAAGATTGTGGCCGATCATCAACTCCGACTGCGTACGGAGGAGGTTCGGAGATTGCGAGAGCTACAATCGCCAACATCCACCCCGACATCATCAGTTCACCCAAGGACGTCTTCGTACCCCCTTCTTCTTAGTAGTAAATTTTGTTATTGTAATCCTCGTTTTTGTTTTCAATCTTTTCGAGGACGACTACTTTTGTTGAGGGATGATGTAGTCAGCCGTAGTCAATGTGGCCATTCATATTAGAAATAAATAAATCATAGTCGGCCAAACAAATAAAATATGAAATAGAATAATACTTGTGCACAGATTAATTTAAAGTTGTAATCGGAAACTAATCCAACAGTTGGGCAGTTGTAGGAAGCATTGCAGATGGTTGGTATCTCAACCAACCTCAGTTGTGTAATGTCCCCATTTTACGACATCCTCTTTCAGTTAGGGTTGATTCAAGCACACTTACTATTTTTAGTAAGTGCTATTTTTAGCAAGGGATCTAGTACAGTGCTTCGGTCTTTGGTGAGCCTTCTCAAGCACCTTAGTCTCTCTCTGGCTCGAGTCTCAAGGCATTACTTACTATTTTAGGACTTTCTAAAAGTAGTAAGTCAATTAGGGTTAGCCGATCCCGAATAAGGAGGTCTCAACAACACCATATTCAGTTGGTTAAAGTTACTAAGGTTGGATCATTTAAATATTTGATTAAAGTTTCGAAAAGTGAGCTTTAATGAAGTAACTTTATATTTAATCATTGAGGGTCCTGAGGGGACATAAAAAGGACCTTGGACGCCTAATGAATGACTTGAAGTTGTTTTTAAACTTTAATATCATTTTATAATGCACTTTTAAGTGGATGCCTAAGGAGGAGAAAAAATGGAATTAATATTAAAACTAATGTTGAGGTAAAGATTTAAAGTTATATCTTTTCTAATGAGGCACATAGTTTGGGCACCCAAGTTGAAGGTAAAGTATTTTTAAAAAAGTGAATTAAAATCAAGCCTTGGAGTTTTGGCGTGGATTTTAGGGTTGTTGGAGAAGCTTTGATAAAATGTCTTTTGGGAGGCTTATTTCATATGCTTGGATTATGAAACTTGGACATATCTTTCTCTGGAAACTTGGCTTTGGAGGAAACATGGGTTTGCAGGGACAAAAACCTCTGTAGACCGCACTCTCCCCGTGTTTGAAAGACAACATCAGGAGGGTTTTGGAGGTCTCATTCAAAGGCTTCATTTGTGCTACAAAGTTGCAGATTCAGACTTTTGGAATGAAGTTTTGAACATATTTTGAAGTGGGATTGTGAGATTTTGGTTTGTGATGATATTGCTTCAATTTGGTGCAGTTGTGTTGCATCTTGGTGATGATTTTTTAATATTTCTGGAGCTTTATGAACCTGAGAACCATATATTTGCTTATATTTCTGAAATGGAGAAGAATATTGAAATGGGTATTTAATCTCTAGCTGAGTCTTTCAAGGGCGATTCTAACAAGCCTTGGTTCAGATTTTTTGGTGAGGATTTGGATTTTCTAGAGAAAATCGCCCCTCCTAGATGGTATGGCCCTATGGATTGCTGGTCTTCAGTTAGAATCTGCTTCAGTTGGTGTTTGTGGTCAGTTTCGAAGACCTTCCTTGCTGTGTTTGGGGTTCAAGCCATTAAAGAGAAAAAAAGTGATTTCTATGATGCTGGTTGATGACCCTAGAAGAGGGTATATTTGCTGCAGCTGTACTTAATTTTTCCAAGTTTGAAGGCTCTCAATATTTCTGATATAAACATTGTAATCTGATCTTGAATGTTCAATTAAAAAAACTAGTTATTTGAAAGTTACATTGCTTTGATTTATGCATCATTTGGGATCATCTTATATTGAATGGCAATGTGAGAAAAAAACTTCATACATACCTGAAACATACTCAGAAAACACAAACAGCAGATTGGTAGAAACAGGGGGTAAACACACAAAAAAAAAAAATTGGGGTTGATCATTACAGACTGGCTATTTATGTGATCAATTCATTGGTAGTCGGGACATGATGCTATTATGATGTAATTGCTGATACACTTGATGAATAAATGCAATATCTTATTCTGTGCAATTCTCATTTAATATTATGCTCTGTTATTGTTGTTGTAAATTCTAGTTTACTCCATGTTTCTTGTTAGACCATTTAGCGAGTAAACAAGATTCTCCTAGAAAGAAATGAAAAGGGATGCGCTCAAGCACATTAAGGAATGTTTATCTTGCCAACGAAATGAGGCAGTTCAAGTCTATCCTGCAAGCCTACTTAAGCCATTTCCCATTCCTAAGCAAAAGTGGGAAAATATATCTATGGACTTTATCACTGGGCTACCTAAGATAAATGGAAAAGATTGCATCTTTGTGGTGGTGTACAAACTCACCAAGTATGCATATTTTTATGTTGTATCTTTCAACTCCAAGGCTTCCCAAATAGTTGATTTAT
The DNA here is from genome assembly GCA_007258455.2 of Sequoia sempervirens. Taxonomy (NCBI): domain Eukaryota; kingdom Viridiplantae; phylum Streptophyta; class Pinopsida; order Cupressales; family Cupressaceae; genus Sequoia; species Sequoia sempervirens. Next base: position 56,511 of record VDFB02057118.1, read on the forward strand.
CCTTCAAAGAGGTTTTCAAATATGGGTTACCTAAGAACACTACTTGTGACAAGGACAACAGGTTTTTGAGTCACTTTTTGGCAAGAGTTGTTTTGTTTGGCAAGAACAAAGCTCACCCCTAGCACGAGTTATCACCCCCATATAGATGGACAGATTGAAATTGTCAACATATGTATTGAAGGGTACCTGAGAAATTACATTTCTGGGCAACAAATAACTTGGGTCAAGTGGTTACATCTAGGAAAACATTGTTATAACACCTCCTATCATATATCTATAGGTATGTCACCTTTCATGGCTTTGTATGGATATAATGCTCTAACCTTTGTGGATCTTGCAATCACAAAAACTAGGTTGCTCGAAGCAATAGATATGATTAAGCAAAGTCAAGACGTATTGAAATCCCTCAAGGACCATCTTCAACAAACCCAAAACTAGCAGAAGCTCTCTGCAAACCAAAGGCTTACTGAAAGAGTTTTTTGAAGTTGGAGACATGATCTACCTAAGGCTACAATTCTACAAACAATCTTCATTGAAGAAGAAAAGAGCAGAAAAGTTGAAACCCAAATTCCATGGCCCCTAAAAGATTATAAGAAAGGTGGGAAAAGTAGCCTATGAATTAGAGCTATCCAAGAATAGCAAAATCCACAACATCTTCCATGTTTCTTGGCTTAAAAAAGCATTGGGGCAGCACATTGTACAACCCAAAGACTTACCATCTTTGGATGATGAAGGAAAACTCATTTTGATACCAAAAGTTATCATGGATACTCGAGAAAGGAAGTTGACAAATAGAACCATTAATGAGTGTTTGGTGAGGTGGAAGAATCTACCAATTGAAGATGCTACATGGAAAGGAGCCGACATCTTGAAGCATCCAAATTTGAATTGCTTGAGGGCAAGCAATCTCAATAAGGGAGGACTGTCATGTCCCCTTTTCCCCTAAGATTTTGGATTGTCCCCTAAGCTCATTTTTCATTTCCCATGGGCTTAGGGAAAGTAACATGGGGAAATGTAAGTGTTTAAATTGGGTTCCCAAATTATGGGGGCCATGGGGTGTTACATAACAAATTGATTATTTTAAAAATAATACTGTCTGCCAAGAATTGTATGTGGGTGTATTTTGTAGGGAACGGAGAAGAATTTGAAATTTGCAAATTTAATCAAGACTAGGATCAAGAGAAGGCATGCTTGTTTATCCATTAATTATACTTGAATTGATTGGACACTCTATTCATCTATCATTGGGGATTGGAGGACAAAAACCCCTTGATTTCCATAGTTGGTGTGTGGGCGATACCCCTAAACAAGTCCCAAACAATTCCACACGAGGATTGTAATTAAGCTTCACTACTTTGTTTTTCAAGCAGCTCTTACAACACCTTTTTGTCTGAGTTTAAAGTGGCTCTCTTAGCACCTAGGGTTTGTAATTATGAGGTGGCTCTTGTAGCACCATTGGCTATAGATTCATCATATTTCTTGATAATAATATTGTTGCTATTGTTCCTAAAATCCTGGTAAACTGAATTGACTATAAGTACAATTTCAATTGTAATATGAGGAGTAATCAGCTATTGCAAGTTGTTGTGTTGATTGTTCATTTTGCAAGAGTTTATAATATTAAAGTATTTTTGTAATATTTAATGATCATCTTAGCTTTTAGTTAGTCAATAGTTTACTTCAATTAGTTTTTAGTAACTTTCAGTTAATTACTTCTATTAACGATTGTTTCCATTTAGAAACATTGTCCTATCTTGTATTATTTAAAGAGTATTCCTCTCCTTTGTAAATAACGAATATTGAATATCAATTATCATTTCATGGTATCAAAGCTTAAGCTCTTTTTTGACAAATTTTTCGAGCAATAAAAATTCATGTTTTCCTAAGAAATTTTTTAGAAGTTTTTGTCATATTTTTTAATAAAAATCGTGAACTCTCTTACTAATTAAAACTTGTAGATTTTTTATCAGCTAAAAGTAAAGGTTTTTTGGCAATTTTTTTAATAAAAAAATTTGAAGGGCTTTTTAAGGAAAAAAATTCAAGGGTTTCTGTGGCAAGAGACTTTGTGGGTTCAAGTCTAAAAATCGTGGATGATCATCTGAAGGAAAAATGTGGGTTTGTTTTAAAAAAAAAATTGCATTTGTTTCTAAAAGCAAATCGCAAGGTTACTTTTTGAAGATCTCATGTCCTCTCTCTATGCAAAAGACGCACATTTGTTACTAAAATCACGTGGGTTTTCTCAGTAAAATCATGAAGGGTTTCTATCTGAGATTTGCAAGTTCCATTACAGTGAGATCGTGGGATTTTCACGCACCCTATACAGACAACAACTCGCACCTTCTGTTTCCTACAAATCGCATGTTGATTTTGGAAAAAGGTCTTTTTTTTCTTAAATTGCAACTAGAAAAAACGTGGCAGAAAAGAAAAATTGCAATTTCCAGCATTTTTAACAAGTGTCTGAAGAATTTTTGGGTTTCTAAAGTGTTTTTTTGCATCTTTTCTGCAACCCGCGCGACCTAGGGTTTCTACCTATGTTTTTGCCATTATTTTTTGAGAGAATTCCTAAAGGATTTGTTCCAATTTTTTTGACAATTTATCTGAGAAAAATAAAAATTCGTGAAAAAAGATTTTGAAATTTTTTCTATAAAAAAATTTTTCTAGTCATCAAACTTTTTGTAATTTTTTCTAAAAAATTTTGCAGTTTTTTTTTCTAAATTTTTGAAGGTTTTTTATCTGAAAAAATCTTTGCCTTTTCTGTTGCTTAGGGTTTCTGGGTGAAGTTTTATTTTTTCTCGATTTTTGGATAAATCGTGGGAGTTGTGCCAGTTGATTGACTTAGGATTTGTGCCAACTGATCACAAACTTTTACCTCGTTTTTCGTGCTTTTAAAAAATGGGAGGGATGGCATCTATGCAATCTAAAGAAGAGTCTACCTCTTATGCATTGATGGCCAAACAACCAACAAATCATGTCAAATCATTTGCATGGTATATTGATTCTGGAGCCTCTCGCCATTTAACAAACAGGAGATATTGGTTCATGAAGTATATGGCTTGCTCTAATTTGGTCATCTTTGCTGGTGGCGAAGAGTATACAGTTGTCGGCAAGGGCAACATTCAAATCACATCTGGTGGGAGAAATTTAATATTTCTCAATGTATACTATGTGCCAGGCATGGAGCTAAATCTGCTCTCGGTGAGTCAGATTATGCAACACAGTCCGAAGTTGGACATCATTTTCAATTCACACAAGTGTTGAATTGTTGATAAGGAGTCAAGAAAACTGTGGCAATTGGGCTCAAGGATCATGGTTTGTATCGACTGGTTGATATTGGAAATTCTCTGGAGCATGTGTTGGTTGTGAGGAGTTCATCTATCAGCACTCTTTGTCATCAGAAGTATGGGCATCTCAACATTGCCTACCGCTCTCAGTTGGCTTGAGAGAATTTGGTAGAAGGTTTACCTGAGATTCAGCAACAGACACATGGTGTTTGCAGAGCTTGCAAAGCAGGGAAGCAACATCGTACTCCATTTTCAGATGGAAAGTCTTGGAGAGCATCCAAGGTTCTATAGCCGGTTCATGCAGAATACTGCATCGGTCACTGGTGCCAAGTATTTCCTCTTGTTTGTTGATGATTTTAGTAGGAAAATGTGGGTGTATTTTCTCAAGGAAAAGTCAGAAGTGTTTAATGAATTTCAGAAGTTTAAGGCATTAGTTGAAAAAGAGTCGAGATGTCAAATCATAACTCTTAGGTCAGATAATGGGGGTGAGTTCTATTCCAACCAGTTCACCAACTTCTATACTAAACATGCTATTAAGCATTAGCTTACCACACCCTATACCCATTAGCAAAATGGTGTTGTCGAGCGGAGAAATTGTACCATCACAAAAATGGCCTGCTATATGTTGGAGAACAAAAATGTTCCCAAGAAGTTTTGGGCTAAGGCAGTGTATACTACAATATACCTTCTTAACCGGTCTCCCGCATAGGCCATCAAGAAGATGACCCTAGAGAAAGCATGGTCTGGGAGGAAACCAATAATCACTCATCTCAAAGTGTTTGGTTCAACTGCGTATGTTTGGATTCCAGATGCCAAGAGGACCAAGATGGATTCCAAGAGCCAAAAGTTGGTGCTAACAGGGTATAGTGACAATCATAAGGCCTATCGACTGATTGATGTGACCATTGATCGTTTGACATTCAATAGGGATGTTGTGTTTGATGAGGAAAGTGGGCCCTTTTTACTCTCTTCTCCTATCAAGAGCCCTAACAATCAGCCTCTGAAGACCAAGGATTTGGGAGATAAACTTTTAGTAGCTCCACTTGAAGGGAGGGATTTTGATGATTTTGACATTGTGGAATCTCGTAGGCAAGATACTGTACCAATAGGGAGGGATTTTCATGATTTTGACATTGTGGAATCTCCTAGGCAAGATACTATACCAGCATGTAGGGATTTTGATGATTCTGACATTGTGGAATCTCCTAGGCAAGATTTTGTATCAAAAAAATTTCCTCAAGATAACCTGGACCAGCATCTAGATGGTATTATTCCAAGCAGCCCAAGTCATGATGATGCTCATCCTGATTTGGAAGAAGATGCATCTCCTACTCGCTCTAAGTGGTGGGCAAAGCTCATTGGTGATGCTCATGATGATGAGCTCGTTGAGGGAAGATTGTGTAGAGGCAAGAGCAAAAAGAACACAGTAAACTTTGCTCTTATGGCCAACATTCAGATTGTTTATGAGCCCTAGGATTATTCGGAAGCAAAGGGTAAACTTGAATAGGAAAAGGCTATGGATTCTAAGCATCATAGTCTTTTGAAGAACAACACGTGAGTTCTCTCAGATCTTCCACCAGGGAAGAAACCCATTGGCTACAAATGGGTCTACAAGGTGAAATACAAGGTTGATGGAAGACCAGATAAATAGAAGGCTCAATTGGTGGCTAAGGGGTTCTCGCAGAGAGAAGGTATTGATTATGAGGAAACCTTTGCTCCCACACCAAAGATGAGCACCATCCGACTTGTCCTAGCCATGGCAGCATAGTTTGGTTGGAAGGCCCACCAAATGGACGTAAAGAGTGACTTCCTCAATGAAGATTTGGAGGAAGAGGTATACATGATGCAGCCTCCCGGTTTTAAGGTTATAGGAAAAGAGCACAAGGTATGCAGATTGTTGAAGGCTCTTTATGGCCTAAAGCAGGCACCGAGGGCATGTTACTTGAAGTTTGACAAGTACTTGGTTGCACAGGGGTTTCACAAGACTCCCTCAAATGCAAATTTGTATGTCAAGAACACTAGCAGTGATATCACCCTTCTTGTCATCTATGTGGATGATATCATCATTGCTGGCAGTAGGTTAGATTCAGATTGTAATATGAGGAGTAATCAGCTATTACGAGTTGTTGAGTTGATTGTTCATTTTGCAAGAGTTTATAATTCATTTATGTATATTTTGTTAAGTATATTACCTATTGCATTAGATCTAAGTGGACTCAATATTCAATGATTGGTGTTCCATGGAGTTAAATCAATAGAATTATACAATAACCCTAATCAAGGATATTACAATGATCAACAAAAGGATAATTATATCAAAAGACAATAATGATGACAACAATCTCAACTGATATGACATTATTAACAGCTGATATCTAACAGTGAAAATTCCCAAACAATTACCTCAATAATACAACTATGTTTACAAATGAAATAACAACGACAATATCCATTTGTAGGTAGAAATGACAGCAAAGTCAACAACAACTAACATTCTGTAATGCAATCATAATGACAAGGTCAAAGGATAGCATAATCATTTGACATTTTTGTCTAGTAACAACTATCCTCACAAATCATAAATAATGACAGTAGTGATTGCAGTTATCAAAGGCAACAGTGATTATCACTAATCAAAATAACAACAGTCAAGTCCCCAATTCACAAGGTTTTTAAACCCAATTAAACCAAGTGTCTTTACAACTGTAGATAACTATGTTCGCTTTTGAAATAACAACAGCAATGATTGCCGTTGTCCCTTGCAACAGACCTAACTTCTATTCAATAATGCCATCTGGAAATCTTAAAAGCTACTTTTAAACCGTAAGGTGTATAACCTGTATATAAAGTTCCAGAGAAGACTGATCAAAATCACAGGTCTGACACTTATTTAGAAAAAGAAAAAAACACAAATT
>VDFB02057121.1:0-14367 GCA_007258455.2 Sequoia sempervirens
AAGCATTGAAAAATTAAACAGGGGTCTCAATAGAAGGACTCAAACATAAAACAATTCTTCCCAGCTTAAAAGAAATATAATTTTCCTTCAAATGCAGAGAATATGCCCTTGGACAGGCCCTACGCGCTAAAATTTGTGGTACTAGGGCTACCATTTCATCTACATTCTTCTTCAAGGTGGCAATATTTGCATTTGTTTATTCAATCTCATCATCTTTCTTTTGGACTTCCTTCAATCTTCTCTTCTCCTCCTTCCATTCTTCTTCTCTTCTTTGCATTTCCTTCCATAAATGAATAGCTACCATGTGCATTGAGAAATCATGGGGTTTATGCATTCCTACCAATATTTTCCCTGGCACTGATGCTTGCTCTCCATTTAGCACTAACTGCAAGGATTCAGGTAGTCCCATTAATTCAGGCTATAGGGGTACTGATTGTTCTTGTTTTTGTTGTTGTTGCAGGAACTCTTATTGCAGGATCTCTTGTTGGAGAAAATCCTAATTTTCCTAGTACCCTTGATTCTCCACTTGTTTTGCAATGTCAACAATGTCTACCAATGTTATGTTTGTTCCAATCTTAAATACATCCTCTTCCTTGACATTCACCTGCCCCATTGGAACTTTTGTGTCATCTTGTGATATTTATCTAGACTTAGGGCTTTCCTGTGGAGGTGTACCAAAGGCTAGCCTGACAGGTCTTGATTTTCTAGGAGGGCTCTCATGTTTTTCTTTGGTTGTAGGATGAACAGTGTGAGCCTTCAACTTCCTAGAGCTTGGTATTTCTTTTTTTGTCAGCTGATTCTTGGCTTTTCCTTTTCTCATTTCTACCTCTCTTTTATGTGCCCTAGTTTTCATCAGGATGACAACTAGAACATCATCATTAGAATCTAGGGAAGAACTTTCTTTGTCTATGTTGATTATTTTTTAAGAACCAAACTGATCTCTAGAAATACTTATGGATTTTTCCACTTCCAATCATTAGTAATAATAAATGGATTGGAAAATGAATGAATAGAATATGTTAAACTTCTATTCCTACTCTTTGGGCTCTGTGAAACTCGGGAGGGTGATCACACAATCTATACCTAAAAACCGTTCATACTTACAATCAAATACATTGTTAATAACAAATATCTCTCATGATACCACTTAAATGTAATATTAAATAATTTGGTAGCTTATTATGTTAATGTTATATGAGTTGAATATGAGAGAGAAGACACCTAAAAGAACAAATAACAATAGTGTTCCTCTTGAATGTATATGGTTAAAAGATTGAGTAGTTAATGTATCAATACTGTAAATGTAACACTAATATCCTGCATGAACCGATGTCTTTGTCCAAAGGATGGAGTCGATACCATTTGAAATAACTTGATAATGATTCAAATACTAACATATAAAATCCTAAGAAATATTGCATTACAACATTCCTCTGTGACTTTTAGGACTATTACTTCTTAGAAATATCCTAGCACATAATAATTATAAGTTATCACTCTCATATAAGCACTTACATCAATTCATTGAATCAATAGCCAAACATGAAGCTGAACATCCATCAAATAATGACAGAGACAAGTGAATGAAATCCTTGACTACTTCCAATCATAACTCATAACACACATATAAGGAGAGAGAATAACCATGAAACCAATATTAATCTGTATTATAAAATGCTATACCATTATAAGTCTTACATGCATAAGTATGAACTCCAAAATAAACTTAAAACAAAGACTCTAAAAACTTGCTTCGTATTTGTCTTGACAAAACTTATAGTGTCAACTTGATGTATGGCAGAGGGTTAGAGTTTTTTGCAAAGGAAACTCACTGAAGTTATCGGACTTTCTGGGCTGCTCCTGGCTGCACTCCTCTAGACACCAACTTGAGAAGATAAAGCCTAAACTTTGTACTCAAAATTACTCCTTCCCGCTTGTGGTTCCCAAATCACTAAATGATCTCAAAAGACTCAGATTTAACCTAACTCAAAGGTTCCCAAGCCCCTAACCCCGGTTTTGAACAAAGCCCGACTTTTTCTTTGCTCAACTAGCCTTCTAGCCCTGTGGGCTAGCAAAGGTTCTTGACTTTTCCCTCAAACTTTGCAAATGAACCTCCAATCTAGTGATTGTATCAGATGTGTTTTGTGATGAAAAACATCATATCAACTCCAAGCTAGTGATTGTATCACTTGTTTCAGACAACCTCTCTTCAAACCCTGTTGTTTCCTCAAAATTAGGCCTAATTAGCCCTATTTTAAAAAGCAACCCCTCTTCAAATTTGTCTCCTGACCTTGAAAATCTCAATAGTCTTCCAAAACACTCCCAAACCAAATATTTTCACACTTTTAATCTTCTAGGATACTCTCAACATACCCAACTACAAAACCCTCCCTAATTTGGCTTAAAACTAGGGCTTTTTGTTTCTAGGGTCTCCAAACACTTCCAAGACTCAAGTTTTACTTTTCACCATTAATTCATCATGGCTCAACTACTTCAACTCAAAAGTATACCTCTTGTTAAGGCAGATTGTCCACTGCTATACCCTAGGGTCAACCTTCAAGCCATTTTTTCATGCTAATTCACTGTGCACAGTCAGTTTTCCTCTTTTCCTACATATTTATTTGTTAGTTTCTATTGCTACAAGTTAGGTTTGATCCATTTCATAGGGTTCCAGTCATACACTCCTTGAAATGGATCATTCTTTCATTTTAAAGCCCTCAAAACAGTGCAAATCTATCTTTTTCTGTACACAGTCAGCAAGAAAATGTAAAATAATTGATTCTTATTAACTTTCAGAGCATTCAATGGTTAGACAACATGCAAATACGAATTCTCAATCCATCTCCATGAATGAAACTTCAATAGGAATTCAATAAACTATCAAAAAGAACACAAAGAATGCCAAAAAACTGTATTTTACTGCTTTTCCTTGAGGATAGTCCGTACAATTCCTTCAAAACTTCATCAACCTCCATACAAGTGACTCTCCTGGGTTATAGATCGATCCCAAAATTTCTCCGACCAATTCAAGTCGGTTTTCATTACATTAAGGTTAATTAAACTCTTAATCTCACTTTCCCGTCCAAACTGAAATTTGAAAATTTGAAATTACAAACTCTAAATTTATTAACAATCACCACCTAAAAACTATTGGATATTCACTATCCAAGTTTATTTGACCTATTTAAGCATAATATCATTAATCAAAACCCCTAGAACCTAATTTTCCCTTACATTTCATTTTTAATCCAAATTCCTTATCAGGAACCTTGAAACTTTTAACACCCTCATTACACTTATTCATCTCAAATGCCATTATAGGCTTCAATACATCATAATTGATGTTTTGATTTGTTTGGAAGGCCCTCCTCACCCCTACACTCTCCTGGTTCTTGAACAACTCTTTGAAAGCCTTGGGTGCTCCTGCACCATTCTCCCCAGGAAAGAAAGAACTCTTGCCCCAAGAAGTGTCCCATGTGTTGCCACCAAGAAACCTCTTGTTCACATGTGCTTTCATCTTCCAATGAGAAGGCAGGTAGTCTCCCAAAGTTACTGTCTTTCTCTTCTGCCAATCTGCATTCTTGACATTTTTCATATGAGAACCAAAACAGGGTCTGCATTGTCTTCTTTGCTGCTTGACAACAGTGGGTTCTTGTGCCCTGCTACTGCCCTCATTCCACTGCCTCCTTTGTGAAAGAACTTCATCATTAAAACAATCATTGATAGGGCATTCAATGCCACCAACCCTGATACTATCCAAATCCCACAAGGACTGATTTGGAGGGCTGTCCACCTTATAACCCTGCTGCAACTTATCACTTTTCAGCTTGCCAATGCCTTCCCCTGTTTCACCCTACTTAATCACCTGCAAACTCTTCTCAAAACAAATCACAAAATTATCATTAGACTGCTCCAAAGGTAAAGGAACCAACTCATATTTAACATCTCCTTTGTGAACCAAATATGTGTTAAGAAACCCATCATGAAAAGTTCTTCTAACACACTGCCATGGCCTTCCCAAGATGATATGACCACAAGTCATTGGAATGACATCACAAAGCACTCTATCCTGATATGAACCAATTGAGAAATCAACAAAATCTCTCTTACCAATCTCTACATGTTGTCCTTGAGTTACCCAAGTGGCCTTGTAGGGAGTAGGATGATCAAAAGTTTCAATCCCTAGCTTGGTTACCATATCAACTGAAACTAAATTGCTATGTGACCCTAAATCTATAAGCAATCTACATATCTTACCATGATTGAGACAATTTGTTTTGAAAATGGTTACCTTTGGTTCTTGATGAAGCCTTTCTCCTTGCTTGATCATGAGAAACTCACCATCAGTCACAGGGTCTACCATAAATGTTTTTGGTTCCTCCTTCTTATCTTCTTCTTCTTGCACCAAGGTAGCTCTCCTTTCTCTGCCTTTATCAGCTTGTTCCCACTTAGGAAATTTGAAGGAAGGATGCCCTGGTTCATTGCAATTAAAACATCTACCTGTGAATGGTCCTCTACCTTGTCCAAATCTGCCTCCTCCTCTTGGAGTGTATCCACCTCTTTGATCAGAAAATATCTCTTTACCCTTGTCATTGCTGCTTTTATCATTACTACCTTGTCCTTGTTGTCTATTACCTCTGCCCCTATTTGAATTACCTCCTCTTCCACCATTGTTTGATCTTTCTTGCTTCCTTTTCACCTTTTCTTCTACTCTAATGGCCAACTGAAAACATTCTCCCAATGTCCTTGGCAATTGCAAACCAATCTCATCTTGCAGATTGTACCTTAAGCCATTGATGTACCTGGCTATTTTCTCATCCTCTTCTTCATAACCTCCTCTGATACTAAGCTTGTGAAATTGCTTAGTATAGGACATCACATCCATGTCCTTTTGCTTTAAATTCTGCCTCATCCTTTTCACATGAATGGTATAATCAGATGGTAGGAATTGTTCCTTGACCAAACTCTTCATCCTTGCCCATGTAGAGACTTTTTCCAATCCTCTAGCCAACCTATCATTCTGGAAACTAGTCCACCATGTCAATGTTGTGCCTCTCAACTTGGTTTTAGCAAACTTAACCTTCCTCTCTTCATCCATCTCCTCAAATTCAAAGTAGTTTTCCAAGGCATCAAGCCATCCCAATACCTCTTCACTATCCATCTTCCCTTGATAGATAGGCAAGTCTATGTGAATCTTCCCTCCATGACCTTGTACTGCCTTCAACAACCTCACTAACCTCCTTTCCTCAGGGTCCTCTGTATCATCTACTTGTTGTTCCTGATTTACCCTCACATGCTCTTCATCTTCATCATTGTTTTCTTGGTCTTCTTGTTCTTCTCTCCTCCTACTCCTCTCAAGGTTATTGATCCTTTCCTGCATAGTGTCTCTCTCTCTTCTCCATTGCCTTTCTTCTCTTGCTCTTGCTGCTTCTTGTTCCCTTCTTTCTCTTCTCTCCCTCTCCAAGATCTCTTTCAACTCTTCCAACTCTCTTGCCAATTGATTCTTTGGTGCCATTTCTATTTCTCCAATCCCTAAAGGACCTACTCACTGCTCTGATACCACTCTATGCAGAGGGTCAGGGATTTTTGCAAGAAACTCACCAAGTTATTAGACTTTCATTGGTTCACTCACAACCTTTCCTCTAGACACCAACTTGAAGATAAAGCCTAAACTTTGCACTCAAGACTTATCTACTTCCCTTGTGGTTCCAAATCACTGAAATGATCTCAAAAGACTTAAACAAACTTGACTCAAATGGGTTTCAAGCCCTAACCCACTATTTTGAACAAAACTCCCTTTTGCTGCTCAACTAGCCTTCTAGCCCTATTAGGCCTTTGGCGAAGGGTTCTTGTCTTTTCCCTCCAACTTTGCAATTGAACCTCCAACTTAATGATTGTATCAGATGTTTTTTGTGATGGTTAACAACATATCAACTCCTTGACATCACTTGTTTCAGACTATCTTGCTTCTAACCCTGCTGTTTCCTCAAAATTAGGCCTAATTAGCCCTATTTTACAAAGCAACCCCTCTTCAAATTTGTCTCCTGACCTTGAAACTCTCAACAGTCTTCCAAAACACTCCCAAACCAAATATTTTCACACTTTTAATCTTCTAGGATACTCTCAACATACCCAACTACAAAACCCTCCCTAATTTGGCTTAAAACTAGGGCTTTTTGATTCTAGGGTTTCCAAACACTTCCAAGACTTAATTTTTGACTTTTCACCATTCATTCATCATTTCTCAACTACTGCAACTCAAAAATTTTTACCTCTTGTTAAGGCAAATTGTCCATTGCTATACCCTAGGGTCAACCTTCAAGCCTTTTTTCATGCTAAATCACTGTGCACACTCAGTTTTCCACCTTTCCTGCACATTTATTTGTTAGTTCTTCATGATACATGTTATAATTGATCCATTTCATAGGGTTTCAGTCACCTACTCCCTTGAAATGGATCATTCATTCATTTTAAAGCCCTCAAAATAGTACAAATCTGTCTTTTTATGTACACAGTCAGTAAAGAAAACGTAAAAGAATTGATTCTTATTAACTTTCAGAGCATTCAAGGTTTGAAAACATGTAAATATCAATGCTTAATCCATCACCATGAATGAAACTTCAATAGGAATTCAATAAACTATCAAAAAGAACACAAAGAATGCCAAAAAACTGTATTTTACTGCTTTTCCTTGAGGACAGTTCGTACAATTCCTTCAAAACTTCATCAAACTCTGTACAAGTGACTCTCCTGGGGTTATAGACCAATTCCCAAATAGTTCCAACCAACTAAAGTTGGTTCCCATTACATTAAAGCTAATTAAACCTCTAAACTCACTTTCCCGCCCAAACTAAAATTTGAAAATTTGAAATTGCAAATTAAATTTATTAACACCCACCCCTAAAAACTATTGGATATTCACTATCCAAGTTTATTTGACCTATATAAAGCATAAGAACACTAATCTAACCCCTAACATAGTTTTCCCTTTACATTGCATTTTTTAAACTAGATCCCTTATCAGGAACCTTGAAACTTTTAACACCCTCATTACACTTATTCATCTCAAATGCCATTATAGGCTTCAATACATCATAATTGATGCTTTGATTTGTTTGGAAGGCCCTCCTGACCCCTGCACTCTCTTGGTTCTTGAACAACTCTTTGAAAGCCTTGGGTGCTCCTGCACCACAACTCAAAAAATTTCTAACTCTCATTTTTCTACTCTTGAATTCTTTCTTATAGAGATTAAGGAGAAAAACAAGCCTCAGACCAGATAGCACACATGTCATGATCCCATAGGATCGCTTGAAACAATATTCCCTTCCTATTTACGCTTGAGTCTTCAAGTGGAGCAAATAAACATGAGACATTATCCTCAACTCTTCATGGAAAATAGGTCCCACCTTAAAATACATCATTAGTTTGTTACAATAGTTACAAGATATCTCCATGTACTGAAAATGCCAACTATAAGAAAATCAAAACGAAAAAACATACTAAGGCATAGAAAATAGAAAAAAGGTCAAAATGTTAATCCACATTAGCACCACATGCTAATCACTTTGAGTTTTAAGGAGAGAATAGTATTCTACCATGTTATATCAAAAGTCTAATCTGTACTGTTTTCAAGCTATGTATTATTCTCCTTCGACTGTCCATTGTTATTCTTATTCATTCTGTATATCTCTCCAACCAAATATTGTACTCTTCTTCAGTTGGCCATTTAACATTCAATAAATTCTACACCTTAGTAGTATACTAGGAGTACCTTGCATCAATTAAGATCCTAACTTCCTTAACAAATATATCCATCTTTGTTTCAATCTCTACCATCAGATCAATATTTGAATTGAACAAGATATAATCAGTGAATTACAAATGTATCATAGCCGCATCAAGCTACCTTCACAAATATTCCTTCTAGGTGTCAAAATGGATGCAATTCACCTTTTGAATTCGACGCATACCATGATCCTCCATTTCCTTGAATATTTTCAACTTGCTTTGGAGTTGTATTCCCAACTTTCCATGGAAAGTAGTTACCTCATTTATTGAGTCAATAGTTTTCAAGATGTTAGCAACATTTGTGGGTGTCTCAAGATCCTCCTTTATTTTTGGCATCATTTCTTTCAAAGAACTTTCCCTAGCAATCCAATTATTCCACTCATTCCTAAAGGCCTCCTATACTTGCAAATTATTTGTATTTGCTTCATGAATGTTTTTATACGTGGCCCATACATCATTAGCCCTGTGGACCAACTTGGTCACCTTATGCTTAAACATATCTCTAAAAATTTCATTGGCCACCTTCACTATCTCTAATTTGGCCTGCTTGACATTTTCCTCTTCAGCAGTTAACTTTCCTCTGAAGTCATCAATTATGAGGGCCAAAGTTTCCCTATCTTGTGTAGAAAAATAAAATGAAGAGGAAGAAGGTTGAGTCATTGTATTTTGGGTAGCTTTAATGGTAGCTCTCATTCGACTCAGTTCATTCAAAGCCTTATTAAATTCCTTGACCAAAGATTCATATTTCTTTTGAGAAATATCTGTAGTGGACATCCACACTAAGCATTGCAGCATGTGCAGTTAATTTAGTGGCCTGGATTGGAGTTATGTCAGTATCTCTTTTGACTACTAGTGAACCAATGATTTCTTCAATAGGCCTAGCAACCTCATGTTTGCTAGTATTAGGTGCCATAGACCAAATTGCAAGGGTATACAGCTTCAGACTATACCTAGAACCAAATACTTTATTCTCAAACTGATCTTCAAATATCAAAGCTTGAGGATCTCTTCTAATTACATCATATGCTATGGTAGTTGTGATAGTACACCCTAGAAATAACATGATCCCACTATCCTTAAAAATTCTTCAACCTTCAATGGGAGTAATAGTTGCAATTTCATCCTTAATCTTCTCTTTCTCTACTTTCTTAGCTTCCTCCTAATGAGAAGGTTCAACATTGACTCTAGCTACTTCTAGTCTCTCTTTTATTTCCTTACTCCACTATTGAATCATAAAATCCTAAAACTCTTTGGCCTGCAAAAATTTATCATCAGCTTAAAAAATCATCACACTCTCTAATTATGGGATCATCATCATTTTCTTTGTCATACTACCATTGGACAATCCTGTCAGGAGGAACATCTGAACTATGAGTCTCCTCAATATGAGGAAGGGGAAATTTTTGTTTAATTTCCTCATTTCTTGGAACATGTTCTACCACTTTTTCTTCCCTGACCTCCTGAACATCTTCAAGCCATTATGGGATATCCATAGCTTTTTGTTTCCTTTGTTGCTCTAAAAGGGCCTAGGCTCTATCTACAACCTCTTTTAGTTTTACTTTAAATTTATGAGACTAATAGTCCCTTATCATAGCAAAGGCCCTCTCCAAAAGGTTTGCAATTTCATTGTATGGACTGATGTAAAAGGCATTCCTTTTCATAATCTTCTCTTCAAGTTTTGTCATAGTTTTCCATTCCTATTTCCTAACCATAACAACCTCATCACTTGTTAGATTCCTTAGTACATCATCTTTATAGAAAAATTCATGATGTATGATGCCTAAGTTCTTTTTTCTTCTTTTTCCTGTCACAAATCCTTCTGAATTAAAAACTCTAACCTCATCTATAGGCATTATGAGATTATTCACCATATTTCCCAATTTATCATACCCTTCAAGGGAAGTAACCTTAAAATAAGCAAAAGAAAATTGGGGGTATACCACAGAGCTCTTTCTGTCCTTTCTAAACATTTCATAATCCATGACCTCCATTTTCCACATAAGCTCCATCAAATCCAATCTGTCTGAGACATACAAGGGTAAACAATGGGGTGCTACTTTAGCTCCAGAAACCCTAATCAAAGTATATTTAGAATGTAGAGACTAGTCGACTGAATTATGTCTTGTTGCAAAGCTTGGTATATCTTTTGGGCACATAACATTCTTGATCTCTGGAGAATGTCCGAATCTAGGTGCCACACCTAATGACTCTAAGATACCTTGTCTTACAACATTGGCAAACAAGATGCAGTTGGAATTAGAGCAATTATGATCCCAAATTTATGTCCACATTTGCATAGGGATGGCATCATTTTCACTATTCACAATCCTCAAATTCAATTTCCTTTTCCACTCATAATCTCTTTCCCACAAGAGCATGTGAATAAGTAAGGAATAATGAGGAAAATATAGAGGCTGAGATTCCCTTTTTAAATTGACAAAATCCTCATGTATTTACTAGGCAACAAAACTAGCATAATCAAAACCAGTGTTTTGATTATATTCTTGTATATCTTCCACCATCACCAACAAATCAAGGTCTATTCTAGCCTCAAAATCCCGAGCTAACACTTGGTTGAACAATAATAAGTGTTTTTGAAATAATCTTCAAATTCTTATGTGTCGTCAAAAATTGGACCCTCTTGAGAAAAGAAACAATTTCATGCATACTTAGACCCATTTTTTAGTCCCTCCATACCATTTCCCCTTTAAAATGACATTTATAAGCCCCTTAGACATATTAATTTTGATCCAGAGGCTCATTTCATGTATGAGAAATCACATTAAACCTAACAAACAACACTTAATGACATCATACCCTAACAACCTGCCTTCAAACAGCAGTAGTGGGACCCATTTTCCACCCTTGGTGAATGAGTCCCCTCTGGTGGGACTCATTTTCCAAGGGTGGCGAATGAGTCCCCTTTGAGGGAAAATTCAAAATCAAGCACGCGAATTTAATCAATTTAATTCTTATTTCCAGTGAATGTAAGCCTCTTAGGTCTAATTAATTGGAAAATAAGGTGTTGTTTCCTATAAATACACATTTTAAGTAATTTTACTCAACTAGAGATCACTTTTTATCTACACATTGTCATTATCTAATAGTGAAAAGCATACAACAACAAGTTGCAACATAAAAGTTGAAGTTTTAGGACAACAAACTAGGGTTTTTGCAGGTCTTGGAGCTCACTTATATTGTCAAGATCCAACATTGCAAAGGGTTGATGATGGATGCCTATGGTGAATCATGAAGACATATAGGGTGAAAAGGTGCAACTAGCCACCAAATTATGCCTGAGGACTTGGTTCCTATTGATTCCATCATCCATTATTACTCTATCTTTAGATCAAGGTTTTCATTGTGTTTATTTATCATTTAAATGCCATTTCTTATCCATGTTCCATGTGTTGTAAGGTTTCTAGGGTAGAGATCTTGAATCCTTTCAATCATTCTTGCTAACTTATTCTAGAGCAATAGAATAGGGTTTTTGTCATGATTCAGCCTTTCCTAGTCTTTAACACATCTATGGCTAGAGTTTTTTGCATATTTTTCTCTATTAAAGGCTTGATTACCAATGTAGGGGTTTGAAAAAGGAAAACCCCCCATTATACCAATATTTTTAAGCTATTTTGTAAGGATTTTTCAAGATCTGGAATCGAGACTCCATCAAAATTTATTGTACAACTGTTAAGGTGTAGATTTGAATCTTGAATTTCTAGGAATCTGAAGGTGGACTGATTCACCATTCTTGGAAATTGAGTCCCACCTAAGATGCAAAATTGAGTTATATGTTGTTTCAGCTCCTTGGTAGTCAGAAATCAAGTTCTGTTTGGAAAAGGCGTGATTCAGGTTTGATTCGCCACACTTGGGAAATGAGTCCCAATCAACTAAAGTCCAAATTTCATCAGGTTTTTAGTTTTTTATTCAGTCCTCTACAACTTTATAAGTGCACACATTCTCAAAAACAACCCTTTTTTTAGTTAAATATTGCATTTTTTTATTATTTCTATCTTTCTGAATATCACACTGTGTTTTCAAACAAGGCATAAATCTTATTTTTCATTCATTTTCAATCATTTAGATTAATCTATTGCATTTATATAGAAACATTTACATCATAAAATATAGTATACATCCTAATTTGAGTGTTACATAACCATTTTGGACCTAAATTTGTCTCTTTCTAGGTGAAAACCCTAGAAGTGTAAGAGAAGCATTTAGGGTCCAAAAATCTATCACATTTTGGTGAACTCGACATTTAAGCATAATAAAATTATGATTTACATTTCTAATTGCATTATTTTAGGTCTTCATTATTTTAGGCTTTGCATTGTTTAGATTTCTTAAAAACATTGGCTTAGTAAAAGCATTCTTTATCTTAAATTAGGGAATTTATTTTCATCTCTGTATTTGCATTCTAAAGTTACAATTTACAAAGTTCATATTTTAGAGAAAAAACACAAAAAAATAAAAAAAATAATTAAAACAATCATCTCTTGGGACTCATTTGCCACCTAGGGCGAATCAGTCCCTTTACACTTTTTTATTAGAATTTTTAGATTTTCATTTCCTGCATTGTAGCTTTTTGTTTTCTATCAGTACCTTTCTATTTTAGTTTACAATTTTCTCTATTTTCTTAGCATATATTTCATTTCTCTTCATGGTATTTATGGATATTCTTATAATTTTACAAGTTCCATTTTTGGTTATCTTTTGTAGTCCTTTTAGATCAACTTACATTGAAGAAAATATAGCAAATCTCCAAAACCAATCAAACAATACCTCAAACGATCCCATTAAACATATGATTCAAATTAGTAATAACATCTCATCCAAGCCACTTAGTAGAGATGATGTTGACAAGTTAGATGAAACCCTCAAGGGTGTCCTCTCACTCACTTCATCCTCTAACACTTGTAATGAGACATCTCCAAATCTTACCGAAACACCTTCCCTCAAACCCTTTGATCGTGATGACTTTTCTTTGTTAGATGAAGCCCTTGAAGACTTCATCTCACATAATCCATCCACTAAGGTTTGTGGTAAACCCTTTATGATACACGATAGTTCACCCTTACAACCTTTTGGGAGTGATGAATTTCCTTTGATAGATGAGTCTCTTCAAGACTCTATCTCATTTAATTCATCTGCTATGGTTTGTAATGAAATTTCTTGTGTTAAGGACATTCATGTAGTTCAACCAAAACTTATCCTTTATCCCCCTTCACATTTTCTCCATCCTTCCAACAAACCTAAAATTACCCTTTACCTAGCCTCGCATCCCCTTCATCCCTCTAATGTATCACAACAATCTACTAATGATACTGTTGCTCATACATATAACACACGAAATAACCCACAACCACCCCAAATAATTCCACCATCATTATCATTACCTAATCCACCTAGTGCTCCTCATTATAACCCACATACAAAGGAGTATGATCTTGTTGAGCAATTAAAGAATACTCCTACCAAAATTTCTCTTTGGGAATTGCTTCAAACTTCACTAAGTTATAATACCATCCTTCAAACTGCTTTGAAACAAATAATAGTCCCTCTTGGAACTACTCCGAGTGATGTGGCCACTCTTGTTCAAAAGCATAGTCTTGACATTACTTTTAATCAACATGAGCCTCCTCCTTTGGAGTTAAGAAAACAACATGATTCCTTTATGATCATTGCTCAATTTCATCACACAAGTATCAACTGTACTCTTATAAATAATGGTTCTTCCATTAATGTGTGTAGTGTGAGCCTTCTTGATCGATTGGAAGTGGATAGATCACAAATAAAACCTGATTCCATTTATATTCGAGGGTTTGATAATATAACAAAGCAACCACTAGGGGTCATCACTTTACCTATTATGGTTGGAGTGGTTACTTTGTAGACTCCTATCCATGTCATGCCTTATGAACTTTCCTATAGTCTTCTTCTAGGTAGACCTTCAATTCATGAGATGAATACAATCCCTTCAACTCTTCATCATATCATGAAGTATGTTTATAACAATCGTATATATCAAATTGAAATCAACCCTGGAACTGAAAATTGTTTGCACCTTGAAACGGGAATAAAAAAATCCTTTGAAACATTAATTCCAACCTCACACATTGATCCTCTTGACACTAAATAGAATAACACAAAATTACCATCTACATTACTTGGTGATGATTGGGGATCCTTAGATTTCACACCTTCATTTATGAGTGACTAAACACTTACAAAAACACATGATAAAAAACCTGATCAACAAACCATTATGTCCACTCAAAATTCTGAACAATTGTCTAATACATCTATCTCTTATAATACGGATGAAAATGAAAAATACACAACAAATTTTGATGAGATAGATTACCAATCCCCACCTACCCCACCTGAAATAGAAAGACTTTATAGGAAAGGTTATACATTTGTCAAACAATTGAGCTATAATGGAAAAGGGTGTGGAAAAAATGAACAAGGTATTCGTGTTCCTATTGAACCTAATACAAAAGAAATGAAAACATGATTGGGATACTCTTTTTCTAAAATGACTAAAGCTACTCAATGACCATCCTTAAATATCAA
>VDFB02057122.1:0-25846 GCA_007258455.2 Sequoia sempervirens
CTTTCATGAATCTGTGCCCAACAGATCGATAAGGCCTCTAGATTCCATGATTAGTAGGCAGTCATCCCATAAAAATTGCCAAAAATGTTGACATTTCATGCCACTCTTAGAGAACCCATCATTGATAATAGATCTGAGAGATCCTATATGGGGCATCTTGCATGAATTTTCCTTGGGGAGATTCCTAAATTTGGCTAAGTCCTAGTTTTAGGTATTCAGGTTTCACTTCCCTACCTACTTGCATGCTTTCTCCATTACTCCCGACCTTCCATCTCCTTCATCTCTTTTTCATCATTCTACTAATATTTTGGGTGTCAACCATCGGCCTTACCCTTTATCATCTCCTATTCCTTCATCAACCATCACCTAATGGTCCAAGGTCTATCTCCCAATGGTCCAAGGTCTATCACTCGATGGTCTAAGGTCCATCGCACAACAATATGACATGCCATCGCCTGATGGTCTGAGGTCCGTCGCACAACAATTTGACATGCCATTGCTTGATGGTTTGAAGCCTAATGCTCAATTTTTCTATGTGGTATAGCGATGTTCTATGTAGTACACTGTTGGTCTGAAGCCCGAAACTCAATGATTTGATGCAAATGTCTAATGGTTTGATGTGGTACCCCAATAGTCTAACGTCCGACGACCTCTGCCCAACGATCCAACATCTCTTGCCCAATGACCTGACCCCCCAATGGGGACACATTTTTGGGGCTCCAAACCATTTAATTCATATTGATGCCAAAGGTTCCTTTTGGACTTGACGTCTTGACATTTCACAAATTGGTGTGTTTTTTGCACGGCAATGCCATTAATGCGCAAACCACTTCCCAACTACCTTATATGATTCTTGGAGATACATGAACATTTTTTAAAGCACAATGGAACTAGTTGCAAGTGGATTTCATGGTACCCATGCTCATTCATTGCTGTTTGTCCCTTCTCATGAATCCCATACCCAAATCATTGATTTCATGGAGGATTTTGGACGTACTTTTGGATAACCTTCTTTGTAGAGGTATGGTGACCATGTTTATTTTGGGCGTGGATTTTATGGATGATCTAAGGTTTCATTGATTAGATTTGGTAACCCTAGCTGGGTTAGGGTTTAGTTTGAGATCATCTAAGTTATGCTTGATCTATAAAAGCAACATTTGTACATTTTCAAAGGGTTCTTCTTGTGGCTCCTCTAGGATTTTTCTATTGCAGACACTACATTTTTTGCATTATACCATTGTAAAGATTGCTTCTAAGCTTTATCTTAATAAAATTCAACTATTATCACTATTATCCCTTGCATGTTTGAGTAAAATCCATTTACCTTCATGTTTGAGTATGTGTTTTAGTTGATTCATTGATGTATTATGCTATTCTAAAGTAGGAAGAAACAAATTTCTATCTTGGTGTATCACCTCTATTTCCATTTTATGTTATCTTTCTATTTCTTTTCCTTGTGAGATGTTAGAATAGAGTAGTGATAGGTTTTTCATGTGTTGGTGCACTTAGTTTAAAAGAGGAAGTCAACCTTCTCTGGAGATTCAACCTCATTTGCACAAGGTCCCACACCTTGAGGTTGTTTCCATTGCATCATTAGAAAACTGAACTTTTGTTCAGTAGGGTGCAGTTTTATGTGACAATAGGTTCATCATATACCACCTTTAAATCCTTCAAAGTCTACTTCATCCAAAGTACCTGGGTGCAATAAGATGCTACAATAATATACTTAGATTTTGTCATGGATAAGGACACTAGGTCCTATTTCTTATTGAACCAAGAGACCAATTTGTCTCCTAAGAAGAATGCACTTCCATTGGTACTTCGGTCATCCACACATCCTACCCAATCAACATTAGTATAAGCACTTAGAGAAAATTTATCATCTTTCTTATACGAAAAACCACAATCTGGAGTTCCCTTCAAGTATCTGAATATTCCTTTCACTGCTTTCTCATGAGTTTTCTTAGGAATAGCTTGAAATCTAGCAACCAAACATACTACATGTATAGTATCAAGTCTAGAAGTAGTAAAGTACAACAAACCTCCAATCATAGACATATAAAGAGTTTGACCCACCTCTGGAGATTCGTCAATTTTTCTCAGGTGAGACCTGGTCACCAAAGGAGTACTTACTGGTTTGGAATCCTCCATGCTAAACTTTTTCAACATCTCCTTTACATACTTAGCTTGAGAAATAAAGATACCATCATCTAGCTGAACAATTTGAAGCCCAAGGAAGAAAGAAAAATCACTAATCATAGACATATCAAACTCTTTCTTCATCTCTTCTACAAACCTCTTACACATATCATCATCTCCACCAAAGACGATATCATTAATATATACAACCGCAATCAAAAAACTTTCTTCCTATACCTTAATGTAAATATTACTATCTGCAATACCTTTCTTGAATCCTTGCTGAAGTAAATACTTATCAAATCAAGCATACCAAGCTCTAGGAGCTTGCTTGAGTCCATACAAAGCTTTCTTAAGTTTACAGATGATGTGTGGATCTTTTGATTGTTAGAAACCATCTAGTTTCTCAATATATACCTCTTCCTCTAAATCACCATTTAAGAAGGATGACTTGACATTCATCTGATAGACTAAAATTCTTGTGAGCAACAAAAGCGAGAAACATCCTTATTGCCTCCATTCTATCTATTGGAGCATAAGTCTCCTCAAAATAAACACCTTCAACTTGTGAATAAATCTTGTATACCAATCTAGCTTTGTTCCTCACAACTTCACCATCTTCATTTAGCTTGTTCCAGAACACCCACTTAGTTCCAATCACATTCTTATTAGCTAGTCTGGGAACCAATTCCCATGTTTGATTATTTTCTATTTGATTCAATTCCTCTTCTGTTTCCTTTATCCAACCATCATCTTTGCTAGCATCAACAAAGTTCTTGGGCTCTAATTTTGATAATAAACACAAATTTACTTGCTCACTTTCTCTTGCAAACCTTCTCCTGGTCAACACACCTTCATTCTTATCTCCAATGATATGATTTGTAGAATGGTTCTTTTGAACATATTTTGCTAGAGTCTTGGGAGCCTTCATTGGTTTTGGTTCCTTCTCTTCCTTCTCTTCTTCTTTTTCTTCTTCAATCTAGGGAGGTATATCAGATCCGTAAATATTTAGTTCTTGTGATATTTGACACGTCTTTATTTACCTTAACATTTGTGCTTTCAATCATATTTCATAATATCTTGTTGTAGCATCTATAGGACTTGCTTCTTATTGAGTAACCAAGGAAGATCCCTTCATCACACCTTGAATCAAACTTTCCAAGGTCTTCTTCATCTCTTTTGATGTAGCATTTTATGCCAAAGATCATGAAGTATCTAATAGTGGGAGGCCTACCATACCATCTCATAAGGTTTCTTAGTGTTGTTGACCCTCAACTACACTTTGTTAAGAAAATAGACAACAGTGTGAATTGCTTCCTTCCAATACATATAAGGAAAATCATCATCTTTCATCATAGTCCTAGTCATTTCTTGGATAGTCCTATTCTTCCTCACCACTACCCCATTATACTGAGGGGTTCTAGGAGTAGAGAGATGTCTCCTAATGCCATGATCTTTACAAATATGTTCAAATTCATTTTAAGTAAATTCACCTCCTCTATCTAACCTTAAGAATTTGATCTTAGCATCCATTTCATTCTCAACTTTTTCTTTGAAGATTTTAAACGTATCTAAAGATTTTGATTTATCTCTTAGAAATGTAACCCAAGTCATTCTAGTATAATCATCAATAAGCAACATGAAATAAATTTCACATTGTTGACTTCTTATTCTTGTAGGTCCGTATAGGTTAGTGTGAATCAACTCCAATGACATTGTAGCAGAACACTCCTTGCTCTTGAAACTTGTCTTTGTTTGCTTTCCTATTTGACACTCCTTGCATAATGTGTTTGTAGGATTAGTTATCTTGTATGTGTCCCATTATTTTGTGCCACAACCAACACTCACCGGATTGAGATAATAAGAAGATTCTTCCATTTTCCTCCTTTAGATGATAAACATTTCCATTTGTCCTTGTAACTTTAGCAACTAGTTGTCTGGATCCTGCCTTCTTGATCTCACAAACATTGGCATGAAATGTAAGATTGTATCCTTTGTTGCACATCTAACTGACACTGAGAAGATTATGCTTACCTTTGACATAGAGAACATCCCCAGTCATGTTCTTTCCATCAATTGTTATAGCACCTTTTCCACAAATTTGTGCTAACTCATCACCACCAAACTTAACAACTCCACAATTGTAGTTCTTAAGATGGGTGAACCTTCCCTTGTCACTAGTCATGTGGTTAGAGCAACCATTTTCAATCACCCAAGCATTTGCTTCTTCCTTTGCATAAAAGGAAACTCACACAACCATAGATATTTCATTAACTTTTTTAGCCTGGAAAGTACCAGACCTATTACATTTTTCAATATCACCCTTTTTGTCTTTCAAAGCCATGAATAGGGTTTCATCATTTGAATCATTATCCTCATCTTTTGAGGAACAATTGCTCTCCTTATAATAGAGAGCTCTTTTGAACTTATCTCTTTTGTTACTATAATTTGATTCTTTATAAGGACCTTTAGATGCAAAATGACCAATCTTTCCACAATTGAAACACTTGAAAGGTAACTTACCTTTGTATTTTCAATGCCTTTGTTCAATATTCTTACAAAGTTTGCTTCTACCTCATCAAAGTCATCATTCTAATCTACAATTTCATCTTCCACCTTTTAACTAGTTTTGAATGCAACTTCCTTCTTTGGAACATCTTTGTCAAATTTTCTCATTTCAAAAGTTGTGAGAGCACCAAATATTTCATCTATTGAATACTAATCCAATTCCTTAGATTCTTCAATAGCAGACACCTTATGACTATATGATTTAGGGAGAGATCTTAGAACCTTCTTCACAATCTCATCTTCTTTTACTTCTCCACCAAGACCTTTGATGCCAGTAACAACTTCATCCACCCGAAGCATATAGCTAGCAATTTCTTCATCCTCTGTCTTCCTCAGGGTCTCAAATTTTCTCTTGAAAATTTGCATCTTGGCTTGATTTACTTTATTATCTCCTTCATAGATGTTGCTAAGTTTTCCCCAGAAATCATTAGTAGAACTGCAATTCATTACCTTCAATTTTTTTGAATCAACTAATCCACACAAGATAACATTCTTAACCTTGGAATTATTCTCATATAATCTAATATCAATTGGATATGTGGAAGGAGCAACATGAGTAGTATAACCATTCGTGATAGATTGCCAAACACCAAACCCTAGAGAGTTTAGATGGCCTTCCATTCTCAACTTCCAAAAGGTGTAATTTGTCCCATCAAACCTAGGACCTTTGTAAGCTCCATCATGTGTCATCCCAGACCTTCCTCAAGTGGTTAAGCTTCTTCAGAGGAACTTTGATCTGATACCAATTGTTG
Organism: Sequoia sempervirens; assembly: GCA_007258455.2. Classification (NCBI taxonomy): domain Eukaryota; kingdom Viridiplantae; phylum Streptophyta; class Pinopsida; order Cupressales; family Cupressaceae; genus Sequoia; species Sequoia sempervirens. The sequence goes on from VDFB02057122.1 coordinate 5,460, forward strand.
AACACACTTAGATATTGAGAGGGGGTGAATTAGTATCTTCAAAATCTTAAACCCTTTTAGATCATAAACCCTCCAACAATACACAAATTTAGACTCTTAGATCAACAAATCATTCATAGACCAACAATACTAAATCTTATCAACAATAATGAAAGATAAGACAATGAACACACATGTACAAGATAACACTCGATTTACGTGGAAACCCTAAGAAGGGGAAAAAATAGAGAGAAATCTCTCAATATAGAAGCTCATTGCTTATGAAATTACAATTTTAAGGCTCGTCTCCTATGGAATTACAAGCTAAGGCATAGGGTGATCCCAAAAAATTGGTTTACAATTTTGTTAAATGTTGGGTCCCTCATTTTTCACATTTTCCAGAATAAAAACAAAGGGAAATTTTGAAAGAGGGGTGGTTTGCTCAAACCCCCCTTCAAGTGAACCCCCATTCATTTGAAAGGTCAAGGGGGGCTCACTTGAAGGGGGGTTCGAGTGACCCCCCCTTTTTCTCCCTTCTCCCCCTCTTAAACCAAATTTTTGCAAAATTTTTCCCTTCGAAGCTCGGGTTGAGGATGAAAATGGAGGAGACTTCACAGAACTAACTAGATGATGGTAGTCCTCAGAACGAGATGTTCATCAAATATAATTTTAATATGTTTTGGTTTTATTATGTATTTTATTTTTTAGTTTGATTAAACATAGGTTTTTCATCAAGCTCTTTGTTCTGCACATGTGGAAAAATAGCAGATTATCAATTTTTTTTGAAAAATATTAGTGCACTAGATATTGATGTCCTTGATCCAACAAAAAAAATTGAATTTCGATACACACAAAAAAAATTATGCTTTAGCCAACGAACCATGTCTAAATTATGAAAGGTTTGACTTTGAAACTTAGTTTAGAAAAAAATATTCAATGAAATACTATGAAACAAATTCCATGCACTAGATATCATAATTACAAATCTAAATTTGAAAAAAGTAGAATTTATTCTTCATAGAAAAAAAGTTATGTGTTAGCCAATGACATCACTCTTTAAAAATGGTGTTTACTATTAAAATCTAGTTTTTGAAGGAGATGGAAAAATAAGTGCAATCTGATTCATTTTTTTTTGAAAAAAATATATTTAGAATCTACAGAAAAAATGTCACAAATCACTAGTTTGCATCATCTTCAAATTCCTCATGATTAAGCCGCTATAGGTTCCTGAGATTTAGTTAAAAAAATTTAGTTCAATGTCCAATTTGGCCAAAAATTGTAAACCGGTATAGTGGGATCACCCCACACAAAATTAGGGAAAGATACAAGGAAATTGTAGCACTGAGGCACACAACCCCAAGGTAAGATGCAAATTACAAGGACCTGATGAGATTCACTATCTCAAAGAAGGATTCATGAAGAATATGAAATTACAATATTTGTCAATAATACACTCTGCTGATTGAGGCATTAAATCTCATTTCTCTTTTATTTTCACAACTCACTACTTGAATTCATATTCACACATCACCACACTCACACATCTTTCATCTGATTTGTTCTTGCATTTATGTCCTCCATAAGATCTCAAAATATAAATTAGGTCAGCCAAAAATAATACAAACAATGATTTCAACAAGTCAGCCACAAAATCAAAATGCGGTCCTAGATCCAAAAGATAGATAGGACAAAAAAAATCTTATTACATATTACAATGTGATCCCAAATAACTCATGTTTTTGCACATCAACCCAAGTCAGCAACAAGGAAACATGTAACACAATAATAGTCAGACCAAAAACACACTTACAATTGAATTTACTTAATGCAGTTCTCAACAATATAGGCTAGGACCCAATTAGATCTTAACACAACTTCATATGTTGGTGTAGACCCCCAAGCACATGACACAAGCAAGATAACAAGCCATAACATCTAAATATCTACAAATTTCCCAAAAAAGTAGCTCAAAACAATATGCAACACCAAAAGGATCAACCACTGACATGTGGACCATAGAGAGATGTTTTATGAACATCCATCAACACTTCCAAAAATTTCTTTCACACTGGCATGCCACAAACATCCACCACAAACCAAATAGGAATCAAACACTTTATCCCAAAAGAACATAATACAAAACCATGAGATAAAACATTAATATATCAACTTGCAAACCTCTTCAACACATGAAAACAAAACTAAGACACTGCTCAAGCACTAAGAGCACACCCACCAAGTCATAGGAGCATAAAAATTAATACAAAGAAATGTAGAGCATTTTTTGGACCAGTCCAGACAACCAACAAAACTGCCAACTCACTACAATTACCAAAAACCTCCTTGACAAAATTGGTGACTTGAAAAGATAGGAACTGTGCAACATACACATAACACAAACACTATCCAAAAATGCAAGACCATATATTCAACAACAAAGGAAATTAGAGCATTCTCCCAAATAGCCTTCAAAGCATCTTCCTAAAATAGAAACTTTCACCAACTTGTGGAGATATAACTTCCTTTTAGCAACACATACTTACTCAGGAACAATAAGAGAGACCATACAACATACTAGTGACCATCAACTCAACATCTCTCCACCCTCAAAATTACTTCTAATCCTCATCTTAATATATCGTCATGATATTATCTTTTCTGACAACAACCATACTTAATACTACTTTACTTGATATCAACTAAGGCATAACAACCAATCATGAATATCAATAGCATCAAAGGCATGACATACAACCAATGCCAACCAAATATCAACAACATACAACTGAAAGCACCTCAATATAAAGCACCAATGAAAACCCAAACTAAGTGTAGACACAAGCATCAATGACAACCAATGTCAAACAACAATCTCACAAACATGTGCAACAATCTCCCTAAGTATTGACAACTAATGCCAACAAACTCACCAAGTGTTGACATCACAACAATATCCTTAAGTGTTGACATCAATGACAACCAATGCCAACAAATTCAACATTGAATGCATAGCTAAACTAGAGTTTTCCTAGGTTTTCATTGTTAAAGATGAATTTGAATGTATTTTTATAGAAAATCCTAACTACTAAAACCTTTAAATGAAAGATTACATGGAATAAACATGAAAATTGGTTGCAAAGGTCAATTAAAAATAAAAAATGATTTCAATCACATTTAAAACCATAAAATAATAATTCAAATTAGTAGGAGTCTTGACACCTAATTGGATGAATGCATTCAACAAAAGTTAAAAACTTCATGACCATGCCCTATAACAACTCACAAACCAAATCCTCCAACTATAATTTCTTAATTGTTGATCAATGATCAATGAATTGGATTATAGAGTTGATAGCTAAGAGTAGGAGAGTATTTGAATGTTGAAAATTTATTTGCAAAAGTGATAAATAAATGAAGAAAACTCATTTTCTAAACTCTTTGTTCACATGTATATTGAAAGAAATTATATTATGGTTTTGTAGAGTTGTGGGGTGTGGAAGAAAGTGGAGAATATTAAATTTTGGTAGATGCCCTCCTAATTCTCACAAACTTGTAAATTGACAATAAGTAGAGATGCAAAAATTGGGAGGCATCATAGACTTAAAATTTAGATAAAATATTTGAGAGGTCCATAAACCCACACACTCACACTATGAAGAAATATAAAGATCTCAATGAAGTCCAAACATTGTGAAGATTTAAAACTACTAAAAATAAAGGGCATTTTATAGAAAAATGGGGATTCCAAGGTTATAGGACTAGATATGAGAAAGGGAAAATTCCCTAAGAGGTCAAATTCCCCACAAAGTTACAATTTTATAGTATGTAGGATTGTAGAAGTTTTAAGGAATTTTGGAAAAGTTCCTGAGTTTTTGGAAGCTTTATAATTTCACAAAAGCTTAATAATTTAATAAACTCAACCCAAACTTACCCCAAAGTTTGTTTAAATGACCCTTAATGAAATTATACATGAAATTTACCCTTAATTGTGCTAAGAAAACCAACATAATGAACACACTAAAATATTAAAAATAAAGATCTTATTTAGATAACCTATTTTTTTATAAAATACTTAAAACATGAAATTAAAAAAGGAAAAGTGAATCCATATTTTTCTAAATGAATAATGAGGCATGTGTGTAGGGAACAATAGGATGAGTGATAGATTCACCAAACAAGGCACTTACAATAAAACTTAGTCAATTCTCATGAATTATGGAAACTATAAATTTGTTTCTCTATTATGTGGTACATAATAGAGCTTCCTAGATGATCTAGGGAGTATAAAAATCCATATCCACTTGAAAAAAAATATCACACAAGTTTTTGTAGTATCATAACACACTTTGTAGAGAGAAAAACACTCATGTGGAAAACATACCTTCACCAATAAACTTGCAATTTCTACTAGATCTCCAAGAGGTTCCAAAAACCTTTTGACATAACCACAATGCCCAACTCATAAGGATACTCACCATTTCATCCTAAAAGTGATTCTTTACTCACATATAGAACTATTAATACAATAACCAAGTTGGTACGTATGAGGCTTGAAATATGACACATCACATGCCAACTTATTAGGGACATGTCTACTATTGGTTACAAGATACAAATATCGAGGGATGCAAAAGTAATTAAGGAAACTATTCCACTTCTCAAGGAGACAATTCAACTTCCCAAGAACTTTCAATTTTTGTGGCATGAGACTTTGTAAACTATATATACATGAGTCTATAACATAGTTTAGTTAGTCATGTTGTAGTGAATGGGTAGAAGATAATTAGCAATACAACTTTCTCAAGAGTATGTCATGTACAAACCAAATAGTTGAATATTTTCTATTTAGTTCTATATATTGTTTGTGTTATATTTTGTATAATTATGTTAGTTTCTTTCACATACGCTATAAATTATCTAGTTTTCAACTAGAAGGTTGTCCATTAAGATACTAACTTGTAGGCCCTAAATTACTAGAACCCTCAAATATTAATGGACCATGCAACTTGAGAGGTTCTTTAATGTGATCAACTACATCTTTTTCTACTAGTGGTACCTCTTATCTCCTATTATAATTTCTTTTTCTAAATCTACTCCTCCCATTCTACTTTGAATTTGGGGGACTCCTATAGTAATCTCAAATAAATAAATGTGTATCATCCTTCTCCTAAGAGGGATGTGAACTAGCATATGTAGAAAAAATCTTACCTAGAAAGATACTTATCCAGCTTGACTACTATAAGACTGGACTAAAATATAATAATATATACCATCAAGTACCTAATTTTAAATTGGTTTCAAAAGAGGCTCCTCTCTCTAAATCTCTTGAGATTTATCTCTGTCAAAGTCATATTTGATACCAATTGATGCATTGGTGGTTGTTGTTCAACCAAAAGATCAACTTGTTAATTCTTGATACAACTGCCAAATTTATACAAGATCCACGAGAGGCAATTAAGCCATGTCACAAACCCAAGTGTTGTGCTACACCAAGGAGACCAAGGGACACACCATCTTGCAAAATAGATGAAATCCACCTACAAATACATAGTGCATGAATCAACATACATATGAAACCAAAATTTGAAACCATACTTGAACACCAAATTTAATGCCCAAGTATCACTATGAAAAAAAAGGTAAAAAATAAGTTCGACAAATTTTTTATGTTAATAATTACAACACTAATAGTGAAGCAACACATGCTAACTCACAAATTTTGTCATCATGCATGACAATACTACACACAAAAACACTAATTTCACAATAAATATGTATAGATAAACACAATTAGAGAGGAGTCATCACCTTGATTAATGAAATTTGACACATATATCAATATAGCACACTCATATATGCATAAATAGAAGACTTTAAAAAAGTGGAATATAGGATCTCACCTTACAATAAGTTCATTGACACTCATTCCAACCACCACAATATAAAACGCAAATAAAGGAAACAAAAAAAAAACAACTTTCTAAACCACCATTGCTACTAAAACGAATAAGTAGATTCAATAATAATTAAGCATGTATTTTCCTAACCTTTTCTAGATTCATTTAAATAATTACTTTGTTCCAATGCATAAATATAATAATTAAATCATATAAACTTATCCAATAATATTAATTTATTTCTCATTTACAAGTATAGGTGATAAGAAGGAAAGTAAAGAACGACATTAACTAAACATCGTACAATTCATCACCAAGGTAATAGAATTCAACAACTAGGTAAATGTTCTACTTGAATAATTCATATACATATATCTCTTCTAACATAAAAGAATACATGAAAGAACATAAGATCAAACAATGTTTCTCTATTGTTTAAACATTATCTAACAATGGTATAGACTTTTATCCATTAATTACTTATCTAAAGTAAATCATTATTTAATATATGCATTCTATCAACAAATGGAAAGAAGGACTAAATTATAGAAACACTTCATTCAACTTAATGAAAATATTATCAAAATGTTCACAATACCAAAAATAGTATTAGAGAATAACATAAAATTCCTAACCAAGAAATAAATCATTTACAACATGCTTACCGAAGTAGTAATTAGTCAATGAAGTTTTAAAACAAGTTGAGCATAATTGGAAAATTATAGAGAGATCTTGAGAAATAAATAAAGAAATCAAAGGTAAAATTTCCACTGATACACCTTAAAATAGTTTTATAAAATAATCTATCCAATATGCAATCATGACAACCAAATACCACTCTAATTCTTAAGAGGCTATAATTATTCCCAAAACATGATCATAAAACTTCATTTTCTTGAGAAAAAACATAAAATATAGAATTGAAATTTCTAGATAAATTCAAGGATCTATATCTTAATAACCTTCCAAGTTTTAAAAAATTATAGTTAAGACTTCTCTAAGTTTCAAAGGAACCAATAAAATAATTTATATCTCAACAATGGATACTCAATTCTTATTTATATTTAGGATTCAATAAACCACCCTCACTTCTTATTCTCCTACACACATCTAGACATCTCATGAGCTTAAAATCACATTTTAAGAACCCTACAAAACTATCAATTCTTACACATAGACAATTTCAATACCTCAAAGGCGACTCTTAACAAAGTAAAAGGAAAAACACATAAACATATAAGTGATAACAACATACTTGTATTAGAACTTCCTCTTCTTATTCTAACATAAAAATAAAAATAAATAACATTCATATTTTCCTACAAATAAATTACACTCAAGTTTTTCACAAAGATTTAATGGAGAACTTCGTCAAAGCATCTTCAAGATTTTTTTCAACCATAAAAAGAAAAAAACTTGATAAAACAACTCTTTTAACATATTTATGCACTAAAAAATAGTAAGATCCATTTATTCAATTTCTTATCACACACATTGAGAGGAAAATAATAAACTAAAAGAAGAATACCTTCTTACCCTCATTTTTTTCTAAATTAATATTTGAAGCTTTTTATTTAGGTTCTATAAGAGATCTTTTTTTCCTTCTCCTAGCTTAAGTAAGTATTCACAAGCTAAAATTTCAATCCTCAAGCACAAAGTTTCCTCTCACATCTCTAAATATCAAAAAACAAAGTTAACAATGAATCCAAAATATACCACCCATATCTTTAACCTCTTCCTAAGGTTAAATGGCTTCACCCTAATCTCCCCATCTCCCCCCCTTCCCCCCTTCCCCCCCGTCCCCTCCCCCATCAACACCAATTTACATTTGTCCATTCTCATCTAATTGTTTCAAATGGTCAAAAGATGTCTTTGAGGAGATAAAAATAAAATAAAATAAAGAGATAATTATTCCTCACCCAAAATTAATAATGCAAATGCAATTTGGAAGATAAACCCTTTAAAAATAGTAAATACATGTACACAAATAGTTATTGCACCCATATGGGTCATATGGAGGGAACATGGGTCCAAAGAATTCTTAGCCAAAATTGTTGGGTTATTCTTTAAAAAAAATGTTATTCACTTGGATAATGAATTGGGTGTAGGCTTGTGGAATTAAGGTTTCTCCTACATATCATGATCTATCCCTACCTCTATATCCTTAGGTATATGTTCTCTTGATGTTGTATCTTGCAAGGAGCTTGGGAATAATACTTTATGAGTTATCTTTTTTCATACATGATGATGTTGTGCCTCATAATGCTATTTATTTACCACCTCATGATTTAGTATTATGACGTGCTTCATTACATGGTCACACGTATTCTTATCATGATATGGTTGATAACTATATGCTTAATAGTGACATAATTGATAATATAGTATAATTCACACTTCAAATGCATCCACTATTTTTGATTCTATATTATATAATATTCCACTCGAGAAACATCATGAGTAGGATATTACACTACAAATAAATTTAAAGGCTAAGTGTGATTAAATTAAGGTCAATCCTCCTACAAGCAAAGATGATTTCACATAATTGGTGACAAGTTTGATAGCATTATAACTTCATAAATTTCTAGGATTCATGCCACCTTGGCTTCATGTTGTTTCAATTTCCTGGCTTCAAGGCACCTTGGGTTTTTTTTGATTCAATTTTATGGTTATAGTTACAGTGACTCTCCAAGGGATCTACAACACACACTCGTAGTTACACTAGCCTAAGGGATGCCCTACACCAAGCTTGTTTAATTAAAGTGACTTGTACAATTCCTACACCATCTTTTGACATTTGTAGCATGGCTATGATGGTCCATTGAAGAATCTTGCAGCTCCTAGAATTTTTAATTATAGTGATTAGCTTCATGCCACCCTTTCCAATTACACTTTGCACTTACTTTGAGATTGTTAACAACGTTAAGCAATTATCTTAGTGCTTATATTTCAAATGATTATTGGATAATACTCACAAGTTTCTTTTTATTTTTGTAGGCTTTCAAATATAGTATTTATTATAAGAAGAATGTATCAAAGACACATCCTTCATATCCTTTTTATACGTAAAATATTTTACTTTCATGTTGACTACTTGCTTTGTTTTGACATGGATCTCCATAATAGTTCACATGTAAATCAAAGTGAAGGAAAAATATAATAGTAAAAATTACATACTTTACACCTTTCTCGTTTATTTTGGACTTAATTTGACTAGCCTATCCTTTATGTAATAGCGAGAGCACAAATGCCAAACATTTGTCTAATGTTTGGAAAATTACCTAAGCCTTGATCAATCTTCACTTCCCACATTCCAAGAATCCAAATTTGACTTGTTGATTACCCATACTCCACCTTAGGTCAATCCCATAACAAAAGTGAACATGATTCAATTTCATGGGACATCTTTAAATTCAAAGTCTAAAATTGAGCTCATGTCATCTCCATCCAAGTAGTTGTTATCCGCTAACTTGAGCACACACAAATTTTTAAATTATATTTTACATACAAAATTGTATAAAAGGATAAGTCCTAATTCTTTATGATCATTTAAGTATCATCTAGACATCTAAGAGCTCTCACTCACCACTAATTACATCATTCAAGGATCACATCTGAGCACTCATTATTACATCATCATCATCATCTACATTTAATTAGTGATAGAAGACATGTTACACGATCGCTTGTTGTCTACAATCTTTATTCAAAAGGTGTTAAATCAACCATCTTAGGGTTTGACCAAGGGAGAATCACCTTGCCTAACAAGCTCCTCAATGGTGTTTACCAACATAATTAGCCTCTCACTATAGGTCTACATATTAAGGTGAAGCTTTGTTTTGTAGGTGTAGAAGTTCAAACCCCTCTAGATCAAGAATTTGTGCACTTGAGATTGATTCTTTAAACCAAGGTCAATTTCTTAACACACTATTGACCTCTTAACTTGTACAATTCCAAATTTTATAAAGTCTCAATCATTTTAAATTATTTATACTATATTTGACATGAAAAATCAAGTATATGCCATATGTCACAATGTTTTCATCTCTTTTCCTTCATATGTCAAAATACAAAATTATCATTATTTTTTATTTAATTTAATTTAATATTTTTATGCAAAAGCTAGTTTATTTCTTTATAATGTAAACTTACTTTTAATTTTGTAATTTAGATTGTTATACGCTTCTCTTATTAATTCTTCACAAATCAAGTTTTATATCTTGAAAAAAAAACATAATTTTTATTTTTTTAATAAAACATATTAAAAGTGTTATTTAAAACACAATTATAGTTATATTTAAAAGAAAAACTAGTGGTGTGATATCATTTCTCAAAATTAAACTAATAAAATCAGAAAACAATAATATTTTTTAAATCTTATTTAAAAAAGAATATGGTCTATGGACTCTTAATGTGTTGATAAAATTGAATGATTCTAAATGAACCCGAGAGAAATAAATTAAAACTTAGATAAAATGAATACCCTTCGAATCAACAATAACGATTATATTAACATAAAACACGATCACAATATTAACATTTAGAGGGCCTGAGCCAAACACGGTTGTGACAAGAAAAGCATGCCTGAATATTTATATCTACTCCACTGCTAAAATCTAAAAGAATAGAACCGAGAGAAATGGACAAGCGGCATTAGAGCGAGATTTTTTATTGTTTATCATGACAGAGAAGCATTCCTTGTAATATTTCAGTTAATGGAGGTTTGGTATTCAATAGCATCCCTCACACAAAGCGAATGAGCGTCAAATGAATTTGCAGGCAGAATTAGCGTTGTGGGTTTTAGGTGGCCAATCTACTCATTAAAAAAATGGGTCCGTACTTCCTTATAAACGCGGGCCAAATGAGACAACGGATATCACTGCTAACACTTGAACTGCAATGGAGTGCTCTGCAAAGTACGCGATGTTACTTACAATGGCTGTGTTGATCGGTCTGGCTGCCACTCTGAGTGAAGTGCCGGCATACGACCTTATCGAGGAAGACACGGACCTCCCTTCTTCTCAGTGGGAAAGCATAGAAGCAGCAGACACCCCTTCTCCTTCTCCATCCCCTGCCTCCTCTCCTTCCCCTGTATCTTCGCCGGGGCCGGGTCGCATCCATGCCCCTCGTTCTCCTTCCCCTGCCCCTGCCCCTGCCCCTGCCCCTGCTCCTTTATCATCTCCGAGGTCCCATCGCCCTCGACGCCCTCTGAGCGACCCGAGCCCCCTCGATTTCTGTTCTCGGGCGGTAGCCACAAAATCTTGCCTCACTCCACACACCAGTAGGGAATTCGATGTGGAAGGGTACTTGGGAAGATGGTACGAGATCGGAGCCACAGCGCAGTACAAGTTCATGTACGAGCCGGGCCTCATCTGCGACCATGTAATGCACAGCCTCCTGGTCCGCAGCCACGACGAGTACGGTGCCATCTTTGCGTTGCTTAACCGTGGCCAGCCCGTGATCAAACCTTTCCAGGTAAATTCATTTGATTTGGGCACTATAAAATTGATGGATTGTTTGATCCTTTATGTGCAAGTAAACTAAAATACACATAAAAAATCTTCATTATGGTTATGTCCAGGCAGCTGAGGTGGCTCGACTGTCGGTAGCGGCCCGCGATGTGTGCAACAACGCCCACGCCATCTGCAAAATCGTGGCTCCACACGCGCTCTTCACAGGCGCCCTCCACAAGCTCAACGCCACAATAAACATAATCCGAAACGACAGCGTCATGAGATCCCGCCACGAGCTAGCCAACCTGATCCCCTCTTACCGTCAACTGAGATCCCTGGCCCGCAACATCACGGCGGTGACAAACCAGCTCGCAAGAGACATGACCCGTCTGCAATACCTAAACAGCGACATAAGCCAAGGCTTGGGGCACCAGGATGTGAACGCAGACACCCTACTGGAGGTCTCAAGCGCCATCAAAGACTACACATCGGTGCTCAATCTCCGCATCTCCGAGGTGGGGCCCAACATCAAGACCGAGCTGCTGCGAGAAGCCGCGTTTCTGAAGCCCGAGAGCGTTCCCCTGTCCATCGCCCTTTCGGATGCCATCGTAGCGGTGTACGTGGGGCTCCAAAAGGTCCAAGCCCGGCTAGTGGACATAACCGCTCTCATATCCGGCGTAACGAACTCCGCACGCGCTTACGACCGCGTGGCGCCGCCCTACAAGTGGAACCCCCTGCAGTACCCTGTGTCGGAAGCGCGCGGCGTTGCCGTTCAGAACCCGGACTCCGCCGCCAAGTTTGTGCTGCACCAGCATGGATTCAGGGCGCCTTACTGGGTTCTCGACGTTGGAGTCGACATCGGAACAGACGTCACTGTCAACGGAACAGACGTCGTCGGCAACGGGACCCTTTACGATTCCGCCTTGATTTACTCGTGCACTGAAACCAAGGAAGGCCCCCCGCTGAAGCAGCTCTTTATATTGTCCAGAAACGTGACTTTGGCTGATGACACGCTTTCTCGCTTCGCAGCAACGGCGGCCGACTACGGTATTTATACTGACGCTGAGTGCGACAACCCTTTCATATACGCCGTACAGGACCCCGAGACCTGCAGTTCCTGGCCATTTTGAGCCGCTCAATCTCTCTCCGAGTCTACTAGTGCTGCCTTCCGTCGCTTAGTTTTAGTTTTAGCGCAGTCCTTTGCATTTCCTCTGGAATTTCCTGAATGGCGCTTCCATTGCAGTACGACGTAATAGGTAGGTTAATATTGATAATAAAATGTCGTGCTTGATACAGACCAAATATTTTTAGGCTGAAATATTTTAATAATAATATTTTTTAATCATATTGGAGTACAAGTGAAAGTTGCATGTTTATAATTTACAATAATAAAGTTTATTTGAATTATTTTAACAATAATATATTTCTTTCGTAATTAGTTTTATATAACAATAAAAAATTATTAATCAAAATTTTCATAGATATATCATTCCAAGTTATAATTTTATAAATTAATTTTTCTATCTTCATTAAAATAAGACTCAAATACAATATTTAAAACATTTGAATACAAATATTTAAATGTCCAAACACATACTTGAGGCTTGGTTCATATTATTTTTTATATTTTTGTAAAGTATTTTTAATTTTAATCTTTAATGTATATAGATTTGTCTCTTTGTAATCTTGTGATATTGCTATTAGGATTTCAACTGTGTAGTTTACTAGTCAAACTCATTGATCCATTTTTCATGAGTAGTGGTTCACAAAAACCCATCTCTCATGACAATAAATGTTCCACTTAGCACTCATTGCATCTAGATGATGCTCACAGAAGTGAGGTGTAGCATTGGGCCTTGCCAAGAGATCACCCATCCCAGTACTACTTTAGCTCAAGTGCGCTTAACCACATAGTTTTCTCCAAGGTGAAGCCCACTTATCTTGCAACACCATTTGCAAAATCTTCAACAAGTGTTGTGCCTTATGAATCATTCATGTTATAGAGCCCCTTTAGCTCATCAATTGATAAGTAAGAGGAATTTTCCAAAACGTGTCAAATTGTGATATTGCTATCAGGATTCAACTGATTAGTTTACGAGTCAAACTCATTGGTCACCCATGTTTCATGAGTAGTGGTTCACAAGAACTCATCTCTCATGATAATGAATGTTCCACTTAGTACTCATTGTATCTAGGTGATGCTCACAAAGGTGAAGCACTGGGCCTGCCCGGGAGGTCACCCATCCCAGTACTACTCCAGCTCAAGTGCGCTTAACCACAAAGTTTTCTCCAAGGTTAAGCCCACTTAGCTTGCAACCCCATTTGTAAAACCTTCAACAAGTGTTGTGCCTTATGAATCATTCATTATAGAGCATAACATGTGGCAAAGAAGTCGAAGTGGTGAGAAAAAGGTTGTCAAAAGTACGTGAGATGAAAGTGGATAGTGGAATATATTGCATGGTATGGGTGAAATGAAAAGTGGATGTGATTGCTACGTGTTATGGTACAAATAAGTTGCTGAATGCACAAGACAACTAAGAGGGGGTGAATCGGTTGTACCTTAAAACTTTGAAACCCTCATACATATTCATATCCACATTAATTCAATTTTCCCTTAATCTGTTATGATGATTTAGCATGAAAGGAAAATAATAAAAACTAAATCAAATCAACACCATCCACAAGAGAACACCAGATTTATGTGAAAAACCCAAGATGGGAAACCACGATGAGGATTAACTCACAATATAAAGTAATATCAACACCAAATATAATAGGGCTCACTGGGCCCAAAGAAAGAAAGGCTCATTGCCAAAAATAGAAAAGAAGATAGAGAAGAATGTTACATAGAGAAATCCACCACAATATCTCCAACACCTTCGTAGCATAACTAAAAAATTGTAGACACCTTTTGCTCACTGCATCCAACAATCTAACACATGAAAGCTCATATTGCACTTCCCAAATTCACACTCTAACACTCTAAAATTCGCATCATTCGCATCATACTTGTTTATCTTCGCATCCCTCAATAACTCAACTCATATTTATATCATCTTCAATCTTGAAAACATTCTCCAAGGTCGGCTATGCACATCAACCGTGCAAATTCAAATTAGGTCGACACCAAAACACTTCTGTGGCGGATAGAAGTGAAAGAGAACGACACCACTCCTTATCTGGGACCCAAATCTATAACACCGCACTACAACACGCTTCTAAAAACAATAAACATCCACCACAATTAGTGTAAACACCAAGGTCAGTCGTTACCTGTGTAAACACCATTAAAATTTTAAGTGTACATTTCCTTTGATTCAACAACTCATAGACAACAAATGTCTCTTGAACAAAATCTAGAATATTCCACAAACACCCTGAAACCCAATAAAATCCTTCGTAAAAACTTTCACCTGAGGAATGTACACACCCAGTACACTCATACTATTCTGCCATACACTGCAACTTAAGAAATTGACTTCCGAAGCACCAAACCTCAAACAACTTTGATTGAAGAAATATACCAACACTATTAGAACGCCTTTAGATCCGCAAGACCTGAAACCAAATTGTGGAGAAACATGGAGCAAAAACATTTCTCCTAGACACCTCTGCAATACACTATTCACACATTGGTAAACAAAACTTTTGTACAACAATTCAACACACCAAATTCTAAATACAACACCTTTGAACACCTCTAATCAACATATCTGAAACACATAGGAAGATCTTCAACCTAGAAGAAATGTAGAGCAATACCAAAACACTACTTTGTAACCCAGAACAACACTACAACACACTGTTTCCTCTTTTTATCAATTTTTCTCAAAAGCACTTGGAAACCAAGCATTAGGAACACATCCTTTTCATTTCAATCACTTCCTGTATGAGTGAATTGATACCAAGTCCCTTAAAATGGGATGAATGTATTTCATTTTGGAGGTTTTCTTGGGATGTGTGTATGATGCAGGCTTGCCTGAGTGATTATGATTATGTTTCTGTTTATAAATATATGCATTGATATAGATGTTATAATTAAATGATATCATGAAATTTATCATTTAAATGTAATGAAATTATGAATATGATGTTGTACACCATGAGGTAATTTATT
Source organism: Sequoia sempervirens (assembly GCA_007258455.2). Taxonomy (NCBI): domain Eukaryota; kingdom Viridiplantae; phylum Streptophyta; class Pinopsida; order Cupressales; family Cupressaceae; genus Sequoia; species Sequoia sempervirens. The sequence goes on from VDFB02057122.1 coordinate 20,909, forward strand.
TGATGATTCGACTATTTATACTTATGGAGTAGGTATGCTTGACATGTGTGTTGAGTGGTTACAGGTACTAGGTATTTCTCCACCTAGCTCCACAAGTCTGAGTATACCCCAATGGTGGTTATAAGGAGATGTCACATTGGCCATGTTTGTATTGCTTTACCTATTGTACTCGATCCAAGAGAAAGACCCTTGTTATTTTACCCATGTTGACCCAAATACCGCCATTGGTATGATTATGGATGTACCCTAACCCTTCTTGTGGATGTCCCATGAATGTGTGGTTGATGTTTGTTAAATTTCCCATTTTCACAATTTAATTGATTTTTGAGACTTGGGGGTTATTTTTGGGAATTTCAAATGGATAAATGGAAAAAGGAGTTATATTAATTTAATTTGATTTGAATCTTGATTTTGGCAAGTAATGTGAAATATGCTTTGTCTATGCTTAAAACTCGAATTCACAATTTCACTATGAGATAGCAAATTGGATTGTATTAAATGTGTTAATTGGGCTTGGTTGAAATCATGAATTTAATGTAATTATTTAGAAATGAAAATATATTATTTTATTGGAAAAGACAAGGGGTTAAAAAGAAAAAGGCATTCATGTTTCTTTTTATGTGTTATTTTTGAAGAATTTTGGAGAGGAAAAACCCTCTTTCCTCCAAATTATGGTTTTGGTGACTGGGTGAGCAATCGGAGGTCAAATGGAGTGGGATTTGTTGCATCAAGATAGGAATGGGGGGATCATGCTTGTGAGTGGATTCGCGCATCCATGAGATGTGTTCAAAGTTTCACTCGTTTCAAATTTTGGTTGAAAATGAGGTAAGTTCTCCATATCTTCTCAAATGGTTAATGTTTTTTTTTATTTTGAAAGGTTGAAAATGGATTGGTGAGGTGTTAGAACCTTCCAACGCCTTTCGTTTTGTAGAATTCAATTATATATTAATTATTATATGTAAATTTTGACATTTTTCTAAAATATATCGTTATCATGCCCATTTTTTTTGGAAAACATGTAAAATGTGTATTTTATAACTTAAGAGGGGTGTTGGGCATATTTTACACCAAAAAGTATTCTTAAAATTTTGATTTTCAAATTTTTATTTTTGATGAATTTTTGTGGTGGAATTGGGATTTTTTTTTGTTTTTTGCATTGTTGAAATATTGGAAAATTTGAAAGTTTTGTATGAAAATGATTGAATTTCAATGTTTTGAAATGATGGAACCTCGTAAAACATGATGCTATGCATTGTGTAAAACTATCAATGAAATTGAAGAAAATTATATTTGCATTGATTTTCATGCCACTCATTGGAGGGTGTGATGAACGTTTTGGAGTATTTTGATGAAGTTGTACTTCATGGAATGTGATAAATTATGCATTGTGGAAAATGTTAATTGAATGTGGATAAATTGGAAATTATGCATTGGGTTGTGTGCCAAAACTTGAGTTCGACATGTATGTGTTGACTCTAAGACTTGGTCCTTTTTGCTATGTGATTTGGATGGTTTCCTCCATTGGTGGATGTGCCCCAATGTGAGTGGTTATGTGTTCCATTGTGTTCATGCTGATGGTTTTGTGATTTGGATCATTTTTTGATGCTTGATTGTCTCAGCTATCCTTTTGTGATATGCTTGATAAATGTTTACTCTGTGATTTGCATGACTGTATATTCTTTTCCAGTGTGCTTGTGTGAGTGTGTTTAGGCCTTGTGGTATCTCCTAGAAAAATGAGAGTGGATCTAATTGGTTTCACGCAGTAGGGTGGCGTGGAAACCGCTGTTGGGGTTTAGAGGTTCGAGGAGTGAGTTCGACATCAATATCCTCTTCTCCATTGTTCATTTGTTGTTATTAGTTTAATTGAATGCAATTTAATTGTTGTAGGACATTTGAGTCCTTTTGTTTGTAATTGTAATGTATACAAATGTAATTTGTAAAGTGGACCTCTCTCATGAGATGGCTTATATCTTTTTTTTGAAATTAGTGTTTTAGCCTAGTTACTGTTATAGTAATCATGCATTAGCTAATAATTAATTAATTTTTAATTAATTATTAGTCTAATTTATTCTCATGCACTTAAGCTAAACTTATGAGTTCTTTATCCAGTTAACTAAGTGCTTTTCTATTAACTGAAGTGAGCAATTATTTGGATTGCTCTTATATAGCACACAATCCTCATTGTTTTTTTACTCTGAAGATTCTCTCAAACTCTCAACCTTTGAGGAATTTTGCTTTCCTTGAAGATTCTTGAGAATCGTTAAACTTTTCTTGTTGAGGGAATATTACACATTGTTTCGGATCTCTTGTGTGTGGAAGGTGTCTTTGGCTTTCTTTTGATCCCATGAAACATGTTTTTCCTGAATTCTAACATGAGTGTATCAAAGGCTTTCGTTTGTGAACCTTTTCTTGATTTATAGGGGTTTTTCTTTCAAGCGGGGCTATAGACCCGGTTGGAATCCCTTCACTTTTTGCAAATTTTGGAGGTGGGAGGAATTGCAGTTGCATCTGGGGATAAAACAAAGTCTACGTTAGATTGAGCTATCAAGAAGTCGGTTGGTGCTTTTTTGGATAAAAAACAACCAATATATTTTGCTTCGTACATTTTTGAGAAAAATAATTTCTGGGTTTTGTTCAAAATCACAACATACCATCTGGGTATCTACTAGATTTTGCAGATAATTAGAAGATCTTGTAAAAACTACTATCAAAATAGCCTAGTGCAGTTATTTTGCATGTAGGTGAAGTTTTTGTTTTTTACCAAATCACATGTTTTACTTTTTGGATTAAGAAATGCTTTCTAGGTTTTGTTGGCAAAACCAAAATATTTTATGGGTATCCATTAGTTTTTGCATACAATGAGTAATTTTTTTAGAAATCAAATCAGAAAGGTTGTATCTATTGACTGTTGGATGGCAAAATTTACCCCATTTTTGAAAAATGCATAACTTTTGCATATGAACTCCATTTAAAAAAAAAAAATTATATCATCGAAAATATGGTTTCGTCAAATTTCTAGTGGTATGGGTCTTCTCACCTTTTTTTTTTCGGTGCATTATATATCCTATTGAGTCAGAGGTGTTGTTTTTAGTCCCGAGCTCATAAATTTTGACTAGTTTCTCCATTTTTCATGATTCCAACAACGTTGGAACGCTTCTTTCAAGCTCTTCTGGCCATCATTTGGTTTTGTATTTCTCAACTGGGGTTATATTTTATTTCAAGAGTTTTGTGTTTTTCATTCTTTATGAATTAAACGGATATCTTAATCCTAGAAATTTTAGTTTTAGATCTAGGATGACTCATTTTTTGATATTCTATATATGTATTTCAGTATTATATGTCCCTGTTGGGCATTGTATCACATCTTTTCATGCATGTTCTCTTTTGGTAATACTTTGAGATAAAGTCATTTTAGATTATACCCCACTTTTTGGGAGTTTTGCATATCCCTATTGTGCCTTTTATATTCATAAATATAAAATTCTGCCATGGGGTTGATGTTTTCTTTTGATTTTCCATCACACCTTTGTCTAGTGAGTGTTCCTTCCATGACAATAGTGAATCCTAGTGATTCTTGCCTCATGTGTGTTTGCCTTAATTTGCACTCCCTTTTATTTGTAGGTTGTTTCTCCTACATGCACTTCATGGTTTCTCACAATTTTAGTGTACCTGTCATGGCTCTCCCTTTTCAACATTACAAGGGGTTTCTACTATTGGTGCTAATTTGTTTCCTTGGTTTTGCATTGGAGTGATCTACATATCTAGTTCCTATGTACTTTCAGATACAACATATGTTAGCGATTGGTTACATGTGTTTCAGTGAGTTGGAGCATTACCATACGAACATTCTTATATTCTAATTTTTGGAGGTGACCTTCCATTTTCATTTGATTAGAGACTACTAGGTAGTTGTATTTTTGACTTGCAATTTTCATGCATGTTGAGTAGAGTTGTTTTGGTCACTCATACAAATTCATGTGTTGTTTGTATCTTTGAATTACAAATCTTTGCCTTTGTTTTCTATTTGATTTGAGTAGTGTCATTAGGGACACTTATGCAAATTATTGTCTATCTCGTGATTAGTGTGCTTCATACTATTGGTACTTGTATTTTCAAATTGCATCTTGCATATTGAGCAGTTTCATTGGGGTCACTCATGCAGATTCATGTATGTCCACTTTGTTGGTGTGAATAAATGTCTTGTACCTAGTACATTCACTCACTAGGTAATTAGGGGACACTAAGATTTCTTCTAGAAGGATGAGTTGTCTTTTCTAGAACTTTTCTTATCCTAAATTGTTATGACTTAGTTGTCTCATGTGATAGGATTAAGACACTTGTCATGATCTTGTATAATCCTATTCACTACCTTGTCTTTTTAAGCAAGGCATTATATGTACTTTTCCATATTTAGTTTTGCATTCTTGCATCCTTAATGATAGCATGATATTTTTGCTATTTCTCTCTTATGGAAATTATTTTGTCTTGTAGGTGATCCTAGGGTGTTTGAGGAGCTCACCATAAACTCTTACATGGTATCAAAGGAAAGCCTTGCATAACCCTTTTTAGATATGAGGGTTGAGCTATTGCTGGTGAGAGATCTTGGTTATTTTTAGTAAGGTTGAGTATACTCTTCTCTTGCATCATATGATGACTTGGAGAATTAGAAAAACTTGAAAGAAATACCAGATTTGGGGATTTTTCTTGAAGTTTTTTTATTGCAGGTTGGAGGGTTTGCATTTTAGGCTAATTTTTGGAGTAGATTGAGTCAGATCCTACCCTTCTTTCGCATATGGAAGGCCCAAAAACCCCCCATTTTCATATTAAATACTTCATATTTTGAAGTAAAATTATTTTTGACGATTTTTCAAAAATTTCGGGTGACTATCATAAATCGACGACTAAATGACCATCATAGAAGCCCCCCCATGTCTTAAT
>VDFB02057123.1:0-40561 GCA_007258455.2 Sequoia sempervirens
CTGGGTGGCGAATGAATCCCATTATGCAATTTTTTTGGTGTTTTTCAAAAAATTTATGATGATTCTAATGCTCTACAAAATGCAAATTTTTCAATTTTTTTCCATGATATGTAATGCAAAAATGAAATCTAAACAAAGCTTTCACTAATGCAATATGAAAAGACCTAGAATGCAAAAAAAAAACAATGTACTAATTGAATGTTGATGCAATGTAATCTGAGATGCACTATGAAAATGAAATCAAAAAATGCAAAGTGTTCAAACATTGGGTGCACCAAAATGAACCATAGATTTTTGGATCCAATGTACTCTCTAACTCTTCTATGGTTTTTCACTTAAAAGGAGAGAGATTAGATCCAAAAATGCTAAGGGTTCATTCAAATTATGTTATGCAAGATGTTTTCTAATCTAAGTGAAGTAAACCAAATATAATTGAATGATCTAAATGAATGAATTTGAATGCAAAACTAAGACTTATGCTATGTTTGAAAACACACTATGATATGCAAACAATGAACTAAATGAAGAAAAATATAGAAAAGAAAGAAAAGGGATGAAATAGACTGCACTTGGACAATATCTAATGAATCTGGAGTGTTGTGAATGTTGACTGATATTACTCAAATTTAACATTGGGACTCATTCACCTAGGGTGACAAATTATTCCTCCTCTTGGTGAAAAAGTTGTAGGAATAGGTTTCTATCTATTGGGATCTAGAATCTGACAAAACTCAGATTTTTAATCCTAAGGTGGGACTCATTCACCATTGGTGGCAAATCATTCATCTCCCAAAATTAGGAGACAACTCTGCAACACCAGATTTGGAAATTTTTGCTTGTTGGGTTGCTAAAGTTAGTTATGCAGGAAATAGACCAAAAACCTTCACCAAGCTTGAAATATGAATAAATCAACATGGAGTACCTAGTTGACTTGTTGTCCACTTTTCTACACCTAAATAATTGTTAAATCTGCATGCAAAATTCTACAAACACATATGCAAGAGGGGAAAAATGGTTAAGGGTTAGCAAATAGGGGTTTACCTTCATCAAACCTCGCTTTGGTAATCAAACCCTTAATGAAATAATGTAATGAAGTTGAATGATAAACTAATAAAATGCAAATTCTCTCAACTTACCAAACCCTTGATGATGCAAATCTTAAGTAATGCTAATGGATGCTCCAAAGTGCTTAATTAATGCTTGATGAAATGTTGTAATATGCATGAATGCTTGAATAATTGTTGAAGATGATATGAGAGATTAGAAATATTGTAGGGGGTTGTAAAATGAGGAAAAAGTATACTTATTTATAAAATTTTGTGCATTAGCAATCATTCATACCTCATCATAGGCCAACATCAAGTGTTTTTGAATAAAAACACGAAAGGGAATTTAAAATATTTTTTGAATTTGGAGCCAAGGGGAACTCATTCACCACCCCTAGAAAATGGGTCCCACATAAGGATTGAAACTAGATGTTGGGAATTATGTTTCATTTAATGTGGTGTGTTGGGATTACCTTAAAAAATACACTTAATTAAAACATATGAGGGTAGAAGGGTAAAATAAGTCATAAGAAAAGGACAAATAAGGGAAATATTCCTAGAAAAGTGTGAATATTTGTTACAATACTTTACAAAACTTCAAAATAGGACTTGGTGATGTGTAAAAGGATGATTTTTAGGTGAATTATAATGAATAGAGTATAGAAGAATGTGAAAATGTTTCACAAAACGTTCACAAGACATCATTGTTTGAATTTTAGTACCCAAATATGCATGTTCAAGCCATGTTACATCATAAAATTAGAGAAAAATAGATCAAACACCATGAAAAAAGACCTAAAAGGCCATGAAAATGACAAGAGGCCATTTTTCTATGGCACAGATAATAACCAAGACCATGAGTTGTTTCTTGTGTGTTAGTCTCTATAGGGACATACACACCATGTTCTCTAGCACCTCATCGTTTTACACTACAACCAAGTTGTCTCATAAGTTCATAACCTCTTCCATAAAGATTTTTCATTTCATTAGAATTTGGTGGTTGTTCATAATCAACTTTGTCAAAGTTTTTTGTGTAATTTTCTTGTTCTTCTAAAGTAGTTGAGGTCGATGATTTCAAAGGTTCTTTCAATTTTTCTTTTCCTCTTTAAAAATATTTTGTTATGATCTTGTATTCTCCCATGAATGTAGGTGTGAAATTCAATTATCCCAAATCATGTATCGATAACATTGTGAAGGGTTTAGGACACTTACCATTTTCTTCTTTGTGCACCATTTGTAAATTTGGTGTTAGTGTTTTCAAAGGATTTTCCTTGTCCTTTTCAGGTTGCAAAACACTATAAGGCTCAGGATCAAATGTGAGTGTGTATAATATCTTGTTGTAGACATACTTAATTTTATGATGAAGAGTAGTGGGCACCACATTCATCTCATGAATCCATGGTTTGCCTAAGAGGGGATTGTATGAGAGATCTTGAGGCATAACATGGACCAGAGTTTGTAATGTAACCTTCCCAAGTTTAATAGGAAATGTAATCACACCAAGTAGTTGTTTTCATATGTTATCAAAACCATGAATGGATAAAGAATTAGGTTGAATTTGGAATTTTTCTACTTCAATCTTGTCCAAAAGATTTATGAGCTACACATGTTAATGGTGGAACCATTGTCAACAAGGGTTTTCTTTATCCCAATTCAATTAACACAAGCCATTATTATGAAAGCTTCATTTTGTTTTCATTTTTCTAATGAAGGTAACTCATCTTGATGGAAATTAGTGTCTAAGTTAGATAGATGTATAGCTTGAATTTTGGGCTACCACATCATTTGATTGCACATTAGGAATGGTAGGTACTTATTGTAAAGTAGTTTGAATCAGGTTATGATAATGAATGGAGGCTTGAAAAAGATCCCATAAGGATATCTTAGCAAAAGTATTTTTAAGTTTTTCAATAGGATCATACTCTTTCTTTCTTTTTAAAGGAAAAGAAGGAGAACTAGGTAAGATAGGGTTAGGCAATGGGAGGGATGTTTGAGTTGTTTGTCTTGGTTGTGGATTATTCCATTTGTTATATGTATGAGCAATGGTATTGGAAATCGGTATCTATAAAACATTATCATTATCGATTTTCCTTTTAGGTGGTTCTAAGATAAGCACAAGTTTATTTTGAGCTTCTGGTTTTTGTGAGGGTGGACAAATGATAACTTTAGGCTCAACAGATTATTTCAAGGGATATCTAATGTACATAACCTTAGAGGAGTTATCCTTATTTTCTTGATCCCTTAGTGAAGGTGATTCTAATGTCACCTCATCATCTTCATCTAAAGAAGCCTCATCACTATTGTTTATAAGACATGTTTCAATGTTCTCATTTTCTTCCATCATTATATCTTCCCTAGTAAGAGAGTTTTTAGGAGAGCTACAAAATAGATGTTCATGATATTAATTGTTTAGTTCTTCTAAAATAACTTTATCACAAGTAAGGGAGTTATCAATGATGGAATTCTCTTGTTCAATAATGTTTTCCCTAGTAGGAGAGGTGGGGGAGGAGATAAAAATAGGACTCTCATAACTCTCACTGGTTTGATATTCTAACACCAAAATATCTTTCTCACAAATAGGAAACATATTAGGAGAAGACCAAATTTGATTGTCATGATTATCCACTATTGTATTCTCTTTCACTAAAGTATTCTTACGAGTGTGAGGGATGGAATTTTTCTTAGCATGTTTAGAAAGGTATGATATTAAAATTGTTTGACCAAAAATGAAAATTACTTCTAACCATCTTATGCAAGGCTTCACGAAAAATTAAAAATGTATATTCCAAGATGAAGAGTACTTTTATCCAATTTAAATAAAGCTTCAGGAATGAAAAAGAAGTGTATCCAAAAATGGAAAGAACTTTTATCAAAATTATGCATAGCTTTATGAATGTAAACATTATGCATACAAAAGTGAAAAGTACTTTTATCCATATTATGCAAAGTTTTAGAAATGTAAACATTTTTTAGATTTTCAGACTTAAAACAAGGTAATTTTCTAATTACACTATGCAATAGACTGAAAATGAATTGTTGTAAATGCCATTTTGATTTTTAACAATGCACTCAATGAAGACAATTAAGCTAGAATTAATGAACCTAATGAAATATAAAACCAAAAAAAATGAAAGAGGAAAGTAATAGTAGTAAACGAAAGCTTAAAATAGAGATTTCAAATCTTGAAAAAGTGCAGATCATGACCTATTAGGGACTCATTTACCAGTAAGGGTGAATGGGTCCTGGATAAGGAATTTTGGAATTTTTTTACTAATTTCTAAGTGTTTTTCAGTGAGTTTCAAATGCCAAAAAGTTTAGCTCAATCTCGATCAGGGACTCATTCACTAGTAAAAGAGAATAGGTCCTAGATCAAGGTTTTAAAAAGGTGAAAACTACAATTTTAAGTTGTTTTATTTGTTTTTTGTGCTCAATTTGAAATTGTAACTCTTGTGACAGAAATTTACAAAATTTGATGACCTATATGACACTTTTTGAAATGCAATGTTGACTCAATGTTTGAATATGAATGATGAAAAGTACATATGCAAAATCAATGTAATATGCCTGCAATTTTGTGAAATTTTAAGATTTAAACAATGCAAGCATTCAAATTTAAATCCCTATATGCAATGTTCACTAATGAAAAATGAAGAAACCATAAATACAATGAAAATATAATGCAAACTATGATATAGGGTTTTAATGCACTTCAAATCAGAAATTAAGATGCTCAAAGGGATCGAGTTCACCAAAATGTAACAAAAAAATAGGTTCACCATCAATAGGGTATCAATGGTGAACCTAATCTTCATTAGGTGTGTGTTTCATTGAATTATGAAGGAAAAAACTCAAATAAAAATAAAAAATGATTTCTAACTATTATAGAAACTATGAGGGAAGTTTTGAGAGCTTGAGATAATGTGTACCTTGTAGAATTTTTTTTTGTTTTTAGGCCACAAAGAACTCATTCTCCTTTAGTGGTGAATGGGTCTCTATTAGGGTTTTGTAAACTAACTTCTATGTTTTGTATTTCAATGTTTGCATTCTCAATTCCCAAGTTTTCATCTCTTGAAAGTCTGGAATCAATTCTATAGCCTTGTTTTTATGTTCTTGCACTATTGATGATAACTTTGCAACTCTTCAACTTTGGAAATTTTGCTCCAAATCTTGCTTTTCAACATAAAACCTATAGTCACACATTCAAGAGGAGAAAAAATTTATTTGTTAGGGGATAGGGTTTTTCTTTGGTCAAACCCATTTTAGGTAATAAAACTAAATGATGAAATGATGGAATAATGAAATAAGGACATGAAACATGGAACTTGAAATGATGATACCTTGGAATGTAAATTTGTAAACCAAAATGAAGTGGGCATGTAGAATGTAGATCTTGATATTGAATTAAATGTGAATCAATGCTTGAAAATGGATCTTAAATGCTACATCAACAAAATTAGCTCAACCACATGCTTGGTGCACTATGCCTTTGACATGATAATATGACCTTGAATTGTTGCAATAAACTCTTTATAATTTTCCCTTGAATTCCTTTGAAATTCTCTATAATGCTCTTGTAAAGTATTACTATGCTCTCTCAAAGTTCCTAGGTGAAAATATGTGAATTAACCCCATATTTATATGAAATCTTGAGATTAACCCTAAAATTCAAATAATTCATGTTGACACAAGATCTGGGATTGAAAATCATAAGGATCCCGCCAAAATTAAATTCAAAAAGGGAGGTCCTAAGTGAGGAGGATCCATTCATTACTAAAGGTGAATGGGTCCTAGGACAACTTTTTAGGACCATGCTTCAGGGTGTTGAAAGAACATGGAAAACCCATGTCAAAAATACAAAGAAAGGGGTGTCATATGTGGAGAGGACTCATTTTCCAGTAAAGGAAAATAGGTCCTAGGGCTTGAATTTGAAATAAAGGGGGCCATTAGACTTAATTAATTAATGAAACCCTAGATAAGTTTGAAATTTTACTACAACACTTTACAACACCTAAATAAGGTACAATTTAAGTACGATTTTTTAAAAAGGGGCCTTGGATTAGTGTGAATATGTACAACACAAATTACAAAACCAAACCAAGGCATAGTTAAATTAATTTTAGGTCAATTATTCCCAAATTAAGTATGAAAAAGAGCTACTTTTTTTGAAACTACAATTGTATGAAGGAATTCTAAATTTTATAATCATTATATGAATTAGAGATTGTAAAAATTCTCTATATATCTAAGAAATCTATATATTTACCTTGTATAATTTTATAGCATTTTTTTTGTGACTTTGCAAACATATGCTTAGCTACTTTACCTCATAAGGTGATATTTTGAGCCTCAATATTCATAATTCTTACTTCTCTTGAATTTTTTGCATTGTATATGGGTGAAATTTCAAAGTTGTGTCACACTTTTGACCAACTTATTAGCATAAGTTAATTCTAGTATTTATATCTAAAAGTGAATTTTGGTCAAGCATATGATCTAGTAAGATTCATTCTAGATAAGTTAGATATGTCTACAAATTTTCTAACTAAAATTGTAGGTTGAATACATATGTAGCACCACTTTGATGCCAATTTATTAAAAAAATAAAATTATTTGAAAACTTTGATGTTTAAATAACTCCTACTCATGTAGATAACATTTTTTTAAAATGTAAAATGACCCTTGTGTAGATCCATAAGTGTAGTTTTCAAATATATATTTATTTTAATAATTTAATTATTTTGATAGTGCTATTAGGATTCAACGATATAGTTTTATGAGTCAAACTCATTGACCCATGTTTCATGAGTAGTGGTTCAAAAGAACCCATCTCTCATGATAGTGAATGGTCCACTTAGCACTCATTGTATCTAGGTGATGCTCATAGAAGTGAAGCACTGGGCCTTCCTGGGAGGTCACCCATCCCAGTATTAAAAAAAAAAACCTTCAACAAGTGTTGTGCCTTATGAACCATTCAATATAGAGCCCTTTAGATGTTATTTGACACGCTGCAAAAAATACATCCTACTTATCAATTTAATTATTATTATATATATATATATATATTAATAAAATTAGGTTATCAACACAAAAATATTAGGTTCATTGCCATGTCAAGAAAAATACTACAACATATTTAAATATTTGAAAAAAATATGATGCACTAGATACAAGAATCTATATTAAGATAGTATACTTTTTTTCTCTTTTAGATAAATATTTATTATTAAAGTTTACATCAAATGGAAGAAACTGCATTTTAATACACACACTTTAAAATATTTATTTAAAAAATATATATTTATCAAAATTTGAAAAAAAAATCCATGCACTAAAGTTTTAAGTTATAAATACACTTAAAAAATTTGAAGGAAAAGAAAGAAAATTTACTATATAAAGCTTGACATCTCATGTAACTTTGTTTTTCAGCATTTTACCAGCAACTAGCTTATAGAGTCAATTTATAAAATACTATATTCAAATAATTTTTTTTTCTTTTCAAAAAAGGTACAAACATAAAATATACTAAACTAGCAGTTGCATGCAGAAGCATGCATCAATCAACCAATAGGGGTCCACCGCAAATGGCTATATAGTGGAAAATATAAAAAATCAATAATAGTTGCAAGTGTTTGATTGAGTGGCAAAAGCGAAAGCATGTTAATAAGCCAATATGGAATAATAGTCGCAATGTGAAATATACAAAATGTAATATCCCTCATGTTGCTGCTTGTTCTTGACATTCTCTATGGTTTTGTTTGGCACATTGTGGTTTTGATGATACTATTGATATTATGTTGTGGTAGCTTAGATTGTTACTAATTATATTACTCTTATGATGCCATGGATATTATAATGACATTTTTATTATGATTATTTTGATGGAGTTAATTGGAATGCAGTAGGCTAGAGAATAGTAATTGATGATGTTGATGCGAATTAATGTAATTCTATAATGCAATAGATGATGATATGATTTGGTGAGGGGACAGGTAGCATCACTCATTCGCGAGCGCCCTGCTACACTGCAAATCCTTCTCACGATGCTTTGTAATTGATTATATGTATGTATGTTGTGTATCACCTTGTTGGATGCAGGCTTTGCAGGAATAAGACTCGATTCCACCTATTTCGATAGGTCTGGGCGAGCATTGAACCAACCCAACAGCACGAAGTTGAACAAAGGTGACATGGAAGTAACTTCGTCCCAAGATGTCAACTGTCTTGTATCTTCTTGGTTTTGTGCGTCTTGGTCATAGCCATTTTGTTGTTACGTTAGTCTTTGTATGTTATTATTTTATGACTTATCTAATGTGGTGTATGGTTTTATGTTGTGATTTAAATAATTAAACAATTAATAAAATAAAACATAAAATAATAAATAAATAAATAGATAAATGTTAGTAGTAGTTGTGAAAATATTAAATTTATTTTGAGAAAATCTTGCAAATGGTTGATTTCAATTATTTTAATGGGCATGTGATTATTTAATAAAGTGTTTGTGGAGATGATAAATAAATAAATAAAAAATTAAATTTTGTGGATTTGAATATATTTAAATTTTTAATCAAATGCATGATAAAAAAAATGAAATGCAAATGCATGAAAAAGGCAACAAAAGGAATTAATGGGATTAATAATTATTTTTATTTATTTCTTGAAGTGACTTCTGGTATTCACGGGAAGAGGAAATTGAAAAGATTTTCTGGGTGTTGATTTTATTGAGGGGTTTTCTTTGTTGGGGGATGGATTCGATTGTGGAGGATTCTGGAGAAATTTTGCATTCACCCATTTTCTGTCATTGCATTCTTTTTGTTTTCTTGAGAAATCATTGAAGAAGAAGGTTTAGTCTGAGGGAGGATTTGGATCTGTTGCTGGAAACAATTGGTAGCAAAGGATTAGCTCTGCAAAAAGGATAAAGCTTCCATAGATCCTCTACAGGCACAGGACGCTAGGTTCTTTCTCATTTTTAATTATTTACTTTCTGTAGCATCAAATGAAATAGAAATTGTTTCTCTGTGTATGAAATTTCCTCCTAGGGTTTGAATTAAATTTGTGTAGAAAGAAAATCTTACGGAAGGTTTTAGAAATGTTTTAGTACATTATTCAATCAAAAAGAAATTTGTATTAGAGATTCGGGGAATTGTTGTTTATTAAAATGAAATTTTTCTTGGAGTTACAGACTATTGTTTATTAAATTGAAATTTCTAGGGTTTTAGGACTATTGTTTATTTAAATGAAATTTGGTTGGGATTCTAGAAATAAACAATATTACTCTAGATTTGTTGAAAAAAAATAAAATAAATAAAGAATAATTTCTTTCTTTGTGAATTTTGGGTTTGTGTATTTCTAGGTTAATATATGTATATATGTAAATGTGTATTTATAAATATATATATACATGCATTGACAGAGATATATATATATATATAAATATATATTTTATAGATACATTTTATATATAAATATATACATTAACTTGAACAGTTGATTATCATCCCCTGTTTTTGAAATATTTAAAATACATATATATATGTATATATATATATACTAGGTATATATATATACACATATATATATATATATATATATATATATATATATATATATATATTCATATTAAATGTGATTCAATTATAAATTTTTGAGTTAAGCATTATACATCGGCCCCATTGATTTCCTTAGTTTTGTAAATCCCACAGTAGTGAGGGTGGTTTGGCCTCAGTAGGTACCCACCACCCAGCCATCCCCTTAGCACTTTCGTGTGGTAGTCTGCGGACTATCCCATGAGTCCCATGTCTTGCTGTAGATAGTCAAGTAGGCTATCCTGTTAGGTATAACCAAGTGTCTTTGGATGGTACATTTTATTCAAAAATAATAATAATAGGGCAGAACATGTGCTTTACTTTTAAAATGAAAATTAGGTGTTTTTTGATTATATATATATATATAGATATATATATATATATATATATATTTATATTTATATTCCATTTAAATTCGTTTAATTATATTTTGTAAGTCACAATTTCACTGTTAAATTAATTTAATTAATTCTGTCTGTAAACAGATTGTTTCTTTTTCTGGTATGAGTAAAACAAAATTTTATTATAGTGAAAATGTGAAAATAGAAAGGAATTTTTATTAATTTGTTAAATTATGAACTTTGATAGGATAATATAGTGAAAAGGCAATTTATGAATATATGCCAGCATTGATTATTTAATTCTTGTTTTAATGTGTATATTGTGGAAATGGAATTTACTATGGAATTTAATAAGTTATCTTTTTATGAAGTTGAGTCTGGTAGATTTGTTGGGTTCAGGACATTGTTAGTTCATTGGTGTGGGAACCCTGTTAATTTTATGAAAGTATTCTAAAACTGTAGTCTTCCAGAGGATTGTGATTTTGCTGATTTTATATCTTTTTATCATGAGCTTCTGTTATGTTATGTTTTACGATTGGGGTGTACTGAGTTGTGAGATTTTGTTATGATATTTATTGCGAGATGGGTTATGCCTCGCGTGTTATTATTGTTGTATTTCAATGAGCATGATTGTGATGGTACAACCCCTGTTTCTTGTTGGTTTTGGTTGGGTCTCTAGGGAGAGTGGCTCCTCGTGGGGGCCGACGCCCCGCTTAAGGGGA
Organism: Sequoia sempervirens; assembly: GCA_007258455.2. NCBI lineage: Eukaryota > Viridiplantae > Streptophyta > Pinopsida > Cupressales > Cupressaceae > Sequoia > Sequoia sempervirens. The sequence continues at coordinate 10,692 of VDFB02057123.1, forward strand.
AGGGCATAGGATAACCCACGAGTGAGTTAGTAATCAAGTGAAAACCTAATAATTAACTTAGGAGGGTTGGGTAGTAATATCATTATAAGATTTAAAATATGGATGCCTCGTCTTCATTAGTGCTTCCGCAGACTAATGGAAGGCTGAGAAGGCGTGGTCGGCAAGGTCGTGACCTCGTCTTCACGAGAGGTTTACGGCTCCGCATGAGTCACCCTATGGACCGGCACCTCCAGTTGGGAGGAAGGGCACAGGATAGCCATAGATGGGACCGACGCCTCCAGTTGGGAGGAAGAGCACAGGATAGCCCATGTAGGACTATGCGATGACACTCTCCCCTAGTTGCCCATGTGTTTTACTTTATTGTGTCCCTCTGGAAGTAGGTTATGGGAGTTGGTTTAGATTTTTGTTAAATGGATTTATTTTGATTTATGGAATATTGTCTTGATACATCTTTAGTGTACTTTGTGGTCTTGTATGATCTCATTGATATTTGATTTATGACCTTGTACTTTTATGGTACTGTGATATGATGTTATTGTTTTGTTTCATTGCAATTTGGAGTATTGTGTTATGGCTCTATGTTTGGTACTTCTTGGATGTTTGTGCATCGGTTCTTGTCAGTTGATAGTCTTGGTCGGAGTTACTTCTCTGTCACCTCTTAGCACGGGGTGGTCGGGTGGAACGTGCTCCGCACACCGTTGGGTTCCCCATCAGCGTTCGTTGGCCAGTCTCATCCAGTTGAAGTTTTGTACGTAAAGATCTTTATACTCTGTTGATAAATCTTGTATATTGTATTCATCCCACATGATTGGGAATCATGATGTAAATTATGTTTATGGATATGTTGTATATTTAAGTGATGTTGTAATGTAGTTATCAACTTTGTATCTTTATTTGGCTATGTGATTCCTCATGGTTTTACCTTATGAAGGAAACTATGTATATATCTAATGTTGTCATTAATAGTTCCTTTGTTCTTAGAATGATATCTTATGTGTTGATGTTTTGTAATGTTTATTTCGATGTGACCTCGTGTGCCCCAAAGAACAAAGTTGGTTATGTTATTTGTATTGTAATGAAGTATATGTTCATGTACATGATTATTTAATATTGGGTATATTGATTAATTGTTTTCTTTTAAAAAAAAAATTGTGCTTTTTATGTGGTTGTTCTTTGGGGTTTGCAAAGCATAATACACAATCAATAATAGTTGCAATTGTTTGATTAAGTGGTGAAAGAAAAGTCATGTTAATAAGCCAATATGGAATAACATGATGTTAGTTCATATCTCACAGGCTATGGTTGTGAGATTTCAAACCATTTGCAGAAAATGAGGAATTGATCTTTGCATTCCAACATAGAAACTTATTAGTTGAAAATTGATTATGGATATGTAAATTAAAACCACATGTCATGTTGAATGAATCCTATTAGCTACAATGTATCCATTAATTTTAATTTTAAGCAAGTAATCATCAATAACTTTTGTTTTTATTAATATGTAATATTTAATAATTTTAGTTAGAATAGTTATTTAAAATTGATTTTAATTAATAATATTAGGAATATAGTAAATTAATTCTCAACAATTTATACAATTTTCTAATAAATTTATTCTTAAAAAATGACAATTGAAAAATTAAATAAATTATAAATTTTTAAATAATTATTTTTTTAACAACAATAATTTATGTCCAAAATTTAAGGTATGAGATAATTTTATCTCTATATTAGTTTTATATTTATTAGACCTAGATGCATATCTATATTTAATCTTTTTGTTTAGGTTAATCAATCAATTAATTGATTATTATTTGATTATGCTAAGATACATATGCATACAAATACATGTCCAAGTTGAAGTTGTTGATTAAATAATATTTATGAGAACTATGGAACAATAAATGATTCTCTTTTTTTAAAGAGTTATTATTGATGCCTTTAATTACAAATATGCAATAAAAAAGTATTATTTAAAATGGTTAGTCAATAACTTTGGGTATGGCATATTTTTGAAGAAAGAAAAAAGTTTAATATTCAATACTTTTTATAATTAGTATTTAGTCCATAATATTGGAAATAAATGCCTTAGTATACATGTGATTTATGGGTTACTAGTAGTAAAATAAAATGGAGAAAAGTAGAAAGGATTCAAAAGTAGTTCATTACAAGGAAATTGAAAATAAAAATATCATTTTTTTTTTAATTACTTCATAGTGCTATTGAAGACTGAGTCATGCCATCTTTGATCCAAAAATAAAAAATAAACCTCACAAAAAGAAGAATGTGATGCCACAATACACATAATTTGCATTGTTAGAATAAATGAATAAAATATATGGCTTGTTTTGAGGTGACATGTATCTATGTAAGAAGAAATATATGGCATTAAAAGCAAAAGCACAAAGCCCATGCTCATTATCCTCCCTACCATTTTGGCATAATGGAGCCTTGTGGACTCTAGCCAAACCCTCAAGCAACAAAAAGTAGGAAAGATCCACTAGAAATTTCATGGAGTTCCATCATACATGACACAATAAGAAAGTTGGGGAAAATCTAGTGTTTTCATATATGATCTATCATATTGTAGTATTTTGTCTATTGCATTAAATCTGTAAAAAACAAATATTAATATTTTCGAATGCTTTTGCATGGTTTAGCCTGATTCCTACAAATAGAAGATAGGGGTATGTTAGTGGATGGGAAAGAAAAATCAGAAAGAAAGCATAAAAAGTGAGTAAGTATATGGGTAAAATAAATATAGAGAATCTGAAACTAAAAATAATCAGTAATATTTACAATTACTACATCGAATCTATATATTGATAATGGAAAAGTTTTGTACTTACATTGAGGGTGTTTGACAAGCGCAAGAAACATTGGATTGAGTTGTTGGAGAATTAAAGAATTTGAAATAGATAATTTATAATACATTAATTTTTTTAGATGTCTATTGTATCTATGTAGCATTATAAAGGAAATAATATAGATCTACAATAGAAGAGGTTAGCATTATTTGTTGCAAATAGAAAGTGATAAAATGGAACATTTTGAATACATGGTGGAATATATAGTAGTGTATAATAACTAAAAAGGTGTATCTAACTTCACAAACATATTTATCACTATAGATTTTCCTTTGCAAGTGCTTATATTTGAATTGCATGGCTAAGATCTATATGTAGAAATGTGTTTGTGAAGTATGGTGAAATTTAACAACCAATAACCAGAAAGGAAAACAATGTAGCCATGCATGAAAAGAATACCAAGCCAACCATGAAATTTCAAATGGTTTATTTGAATGAAGCAACATCCACCATTGTAATGTGCTTATAGGGATAAATAATGTGATGCCAACAAGAAACTATTTGTCCTCTTAGAAGCACATGGAAATGGTGTGTGATTGTTCTCTAGAATCACCTAAACCACAGTCTACAATGGTTTAGAAAGGGTGAATCTTAAATGGAAGTTTTTTTGTTGGAAGAAAATCATACATTTGACTTCAAAAAATATAGTCTACTCTACCCATTGCATTTCTGCATGTGTGTACAATTATCTTTTCAACTTATTGAAAGGACTATTTACATAGAGTTGTTTATAAATATGGAAAATTTCCCTAAAGTTATAACATTTATATTATGCAATTCTAAATGCATAATTTATATTAAAAATACAATTTCAATCCAAGGAAGCGTATAGTAAAAATGGTCATCGAATTGACAAGCCAACTATTAAATAGTCTAACAAATGTTACATAATCAATATTTTGCTTTGCGGAACTAAGAAAAAGAATATCATAAAACATATTGATACAAGACAATAAATCTATGTAATAATTGACTTGTCAATTCAAAATTCAAGCTACATTATTTGGCAGTAAATATTATAGGAAAAATAGACAAATTGTGAAAGAAATATTAGGAAAACACTTAAGAATCACAGGTGAATACCAATTGTTACATAAATTTCTTGTTAGATTGTATTAATATTTTTCATGATATTCTCTTCTCCTCATCTATTTGAAGGTCCCTGTAATAGGTTCATTTTTGTAGTTTACGTATTGTATTGTTCATATCTTCACCCAAGCAATTTCTGTTGGGTTTTTTCACCATCCCAAACATGAATATAATTTTTTGGTCCCAGAAGCCAGACATTGCTGATGGGTGGCAATGAGTTTCCAATGGTTTCCTATGAGGATTTGTAATTTTTCTAATTACGTGGGCTTGAAGTGGTGGAGTACACTGTGTTGAGATGTGGAAGCAAAATGGTAAGTTATTGCTTGCGGGGGGCTTAATGCATCCTGGAATTGTTGTAGGATGACACGGGAGGAAGTAAATGTAGTATTCAATGTTGCAGTATGGAAAAGTACATTTTTTTTGGTTGGATTCTCAAATGAACCATTGTGGGGTTGGTTTGATAGAAAAGCATTGGAAAAATCATCACTTGCATCTACGTTTGATAGTAGGTTGGAAGGTTTTAACACTGCTGTGCTCTAAAATGTGGAAGAAAAAATATTGATTAAGTTGCATTGTTGAAAGAGCCATTGTGGTCTTGGTTTGATAGCAGACTATACTAAAAATTGTCACCTTCAGCTTGGTTCTCATTTTGTACATGACTAATTTTTTTTGCTTTGTGGTCATTGGTTGCTATATGTGCTCATGTTTCATAAAGACATTTTTGCATATACATCTTAGCCATGGATTGCAAATATAAGCACTTCCAAAACAAAATCTATACTGATATAAATTTTCATGAGGTTAGATGCACCTTTTTATTTATTATATAGTCTTCTATAGTGTGCAAAATCAAGCTTTATGGATGGGCCTCTAGTTCAAACAAACAAGAAAGAAAGAATATCATGAAACATATTGATACAAGATTCAATCTATGTTCTTTGGTAATAAATATTGAAGACAAGTAGAGAAATTGTATAAGAGGTGTTAGAATGATTAATTTATCATCATGTCTTTTATTATTTTCTTATTATTCCATGTTATATGTTTGTATATTTGGCATTATATCCATTTTGGATACTTCAAACAGATTATGGTTGTCTATGGATGGAGAAACTATAGTTAAATCTTCTTTCTTTTGTCAAAGAATATGAGCAGGGTTAGTAATTTTTTCACCCTTCATTTATTGTTTGTAGTTATCTCTATGCATATTTGGTGTTATATCCATTAACATAGGAGCAATTTTAGACTAACATAGGAGTAATTGCAGAGGGTTAGTATGAAATCATAAGTTACATTTTGGAGATAAAAATAGTTAAGTGGTTGTGAAGTGTTATTCTAATAGCTCTTTTACAATTTCTCTATTTGTCTATAATATTTAGTTGCAAGTAATGTAGCTTTAATTTTCAATTAAGTCTATGGCGTTATACCCATTTTGCACAAGTTATTGCTACCCATTGGCTTTACAAGTTCTTTTTAATGTGGGTTTACTGCCAAAGAAGGTAGCACAAATTTTTAATTGACAAGTAAACTCTTACATAGATTACTTATCTTGTATTAATATGTATAATATGGGTTTTGGATCAGGTGTCATTTACCTATGATTCTTAAGTGTTTTTGTAATAGTTCTTTTACAATTTCTCTATTTTTCTAAAATATTTAGTGTCAAATAATGTAGCTTGAATTTTGAATTGACAAGCCAGCTGTTACATAGATTGCTTGTGTTGTATCAATATACACTTCCCAATAACAAACTATTCATTATTATAGTTCACCTCTTCTATTCTCCATGTTCTTAAGTTTTATTTAATGTGGCTTTCTGATCTTCTATTCTTTTCGTAAGATTATTAAGTTCTTTTCTAATGGTTTAAGAGGTACTATAATGACACTTATTTGCCACAAAATATTACAAAAAAAAACTCACATTAAATAGAACTTTAAAATATGTAGTATAGAAGAGGAAAACTATGAGATCGAAAAGTTTATTATGGGGAACAAAAAAAAGAATACCATGAAGAATAGTTTGTTATCAGGAACTTCAAACAGATGAGGGAAAATAAACATCGTGAAACATATTGATAGAAGACATATAACATGTTCCATCCAAACAAAATAACTATTAAAATTAATAGTTTGTTATATGGAGCTTCAAACAAATGAAAAAAGAGTATTATGAAACATATTGGTACAAGACAAGTAGTCTATGTAACTATTGCAAGATGTATTAGAATAAAATTTTAGAATCACACATAAATGATAGATCAATGGAAACCTTTCACCCCCTTTCAATTTTTTTGGTTTGTGTATGGTTTCCAACCTTTCTTAAAGTTTTATTTATTATGGTTTTTTGATCATTTGTCATTGACCTATGATTCTCAAGTGTTTTTGTAATAACTATTTTACAATTTCTCAAATGGCAGATGATCTAAAACACACTTGAAATGGAATGTTAACATATGGGGAATAGAAGGTGGAAACCACAGCTATGAAGAGTTTCTTATGCAGAGCTTCTATTGTAGAAAATGCATATAGCACCAAAGGTGAACAAAGATAACAAGGAACAATAACGAGAGGCCGAAAAACATGCATGGACCAAAAAAATAAAAACAAATCAAAAGGTACAGGTTAATTTGATGTTTGATGAAGAATACAAGAGCTAAACTATGACAAAAAACAACTTGTTACAAGTAGCTTCAAAGAGATGAGAAAAATAGAATATCATGAAACATATTAATACAAAACAAGGAATCTATGTAATAGTTGGCATTTACCTATTGGCTATTTTTTTGAAGTTTCCATTGGGGTTTCCATTAGTTCAACTGTGAATAGAATTTCTTGGTGCCTCTAGATAATTTTTTTGATAAGCTAAAAAGGTAACTGTAGAAACATGGACAAATGTAATGTGTACAATAAACTATGTTTACTGTAGTCAAGTGAATGTAAGAATTTGTGCATGCATGTATATATATAGCAACAAATATATGGATCCCATCTAGCCATGGAGGAAGAAAAGGGTTGAATGTATAACTCAGGAAAATATAAATCTATAAAATAAACCTTGTTTATACTTATAGCTATCGTCATCTTTTAGTTACCAATTTTTTGATAGATGGGTTTCACATCTCCTTGTCCATATATGCTTGCATTGAGCCCAAGATGATATTACTACAAAGAAACATTTTTTTTCAATATATCAAGATATATGTCTTTGGTTAGATGTATATGGAATGAAAAAAAGACATTGCAAAATAACTTACAACAACAAGAGGAGTCGAAGTGCTACAAATTGTGGAGTGCAAAAGTTGTAGAACTCTTCAATCTGCTATCTAACAGAGGTGGATGGCAAGATTTTTTAATAGTCTGATGTCAAACCAACATCATGGTGCCTCATTTCATAATGGAAGAAAAAAATATACATTCCCATACTACAACAGTGAATATTGCATTTACTCACTTTCGTGCCATCACACAACAATGCCAAGATGCATCAACCTTCACGCATGCAAAAACTTACCATTCTATTTCTATTGGTTGAGGCAACCAACCCCCCCACTGTAAACCCACGTAGTCAAAAAACTCTACAACCATTGCAAATAGGACCAAGAAACCCATCAAAAATTGCATGGAGTTTTACCATATATTAGAAAAAAAATGAAATGTAGACAAGACTATATATTTCTAGATGCAGTATACAAGAAAACTGGAATAGTGAAATGCTGAAAAGATAATATTGTAGATCACCATTTGTGAGATATTTGAATCAAATAAAAATAATACAAAATATAACAAGAACATATAAGAATATGTGGAAGCAAAGCATGAAGGAAAAGTGACAAAACTTAGGGTATATAGGCATAGAAATGGAAAATAGAACATGCTCAAGGAAAATTTTAAACTTATTAGTCAAATGGAACACAATTTTTTTGAAAATATTTCTAGAGTATGTGTATATATAGTTTAATGTACTGGAATGTTCAAAACATGTTACTGACTTATAGAAAAAATTTCCTCTACTTATTTGTGGTTGGTATCTCTGTGGATCTTTGATACTTAATGTTGTTTGTAAGTGCACATGTATCAATTTGTAACAGTTGCAACTATATGTTTAGAGTACTACATGTTAAAATCAATTGAAAGAGAAATGTTAGTATCCTGATAAAGAATTGACATCATGGAATTTAAAAACACTAGGAAAAACATGAATAGGTGGAATATAAATAAGAGTGTATTCTTTTGAAAAGCATATACAAAATGTATGAAATAGTGAAATGTTTAAACAAGAAGTGGGTAGATTAATATTTATGGGTGCATATTTGCATAGTGAATTTAACAGAAAGTATATTGCTGAAGGTATAGAATATACTATACAGGAAGAAAATTATCTTTAGGGTATGTGCAGGATCATCATGGAAAAAATATGCCCTTAAGTGGCAAAATATTTAGAAAAATCAGAGTTAGGTAACTTGACGTAAAAAATTGAATAAGTTATCTATATTATTTCAAAAAAATGTAAGAATAGAATTTGTAGAATTTGTGAAATTGAAAATAGAATTTGTAGCAAATAGAATTTAGCAAATAGAACAAATACTAATTTGTAGCAAATTGAATTTGTAGCAAATTGAATTTGTAGAAAATTGAATTTGTAGCAAAACCAAATTGAATTTGTAGCAAATGGAATTTGTAGCAAATGGAATTTGTAGCAAATGGAATTTGTAGCAATGGAATTTGTAGCAAATGCAAATTGAATTTGTAGCTTGAATTTGTAGCAAATTGAATTTGTAGAAAAATGTAGTTTCTAAACTACTAGGTTTACGTTTTTTTTAAAAAATCTATTTGAAAATTTGAAATTTCAATGTAGTAGTACTTAAATTTTGGGAAAAAATTAGAATTAGGTGTTTTTTGACCACCCTAACCACAATAAAATGATAATATTTTTTTATAATATTTTAGATATAAGTAGAGGACTCATGTCTCATGTGATGCATATTTTTTTGTAATTTTTTTCCAAGTAAATAATTAATTATGAAGTTTTTACTACAAATTTTTAAAATATAAAAACTTGTGTGTCTGACCACCTTAACTTGGTCAAAACTTCATGAATTTATTCATTTTTTAATCCTATAGTATACAAGCATAGAATGTGACACATGTTTCGGATTCAAAAAATGTGATACCATTTGAAAGCTATAGATGTTTTTCAATCAACCTATCAATCAGGACTTTAGTCATAATTCAAATAGAAAATGAATAATAATTATTTATTAAATTCAAAGTAAAGCATAATTTATATTGGTGGAGAGCTGAGAATCTTTTTAAAAACCCTTTTTGTTTCATCAATTTTGGGTAAAAAAAAAATCATCAACCACATACCCTACACATACCCATCATATCACCACTTTTTGGCCCATCATGATCCTGCACATACCCTTTAATGTGTAAGGCTAAAGAGGATGGAAAGAATTGAAGAAATGGGGGAAATTTAATGTGGTAGAAAAACACAGAGTATATAGGCACAAAAAATGGAAAATAGAGTATAGGTGCATAATTTAAAACTAATTAGTCAAATACAACACAATATTCTTCAAAAAGTTTTTGGAATAGTTGAATATATATTTTAATAGACTTAAATGATCAAAACATCCCACTAACTTGTACAAGTTTTTCCCTTGCTTATTTTTCCTTGGTATCTTTGTGCATCTTTGGCATTATACCCATTTTGCATAGGATATTATTCACTATGTTTATATAAAATTTAACTAAAAATCCTTGAAAAAAGGATGGTATACAGTCTAGAGCTAATGTGAGAATAAATATTTCAAAGTATTTTTTATAACTCAGAGCATGAAGTGGAGAAGGAAGCATTTGGAAGGGGCTAGAGTTGTTCCAAACGTGCCTCTTCACTGTAATGCCAAGCAGTGTATTTTTTGTTGCTTAATCTAGAGTATCTCTCAAATGAGAATGTTGGATCAATGTGGAGTCTTTCCATTTATTTAACATGAGAGATAGCTGTGAAATTCAGCCCCTACCATTCTTTGTTGCCTATGTTTGTCATCAATTGCTCTATCTAATGTTAAGCCTTGTGCTTTATGTATTGTGATTTCCCATGCCATGGTGAGTGGAATTTATGTTCAACAACCTTGGGTTATAGCTGGGATGGGGATGTATCTTGGGTTTTTTTGTTGCCATGATGGGCCAATGTAATTTTGGAAGTGAATAACAACATAGTTAGGTAGATCTATCAGTTTCCAACATGCATTGTACATGATAGTTGTAACAAGTCCAAGGGATCCATTGACTAGGCCATCTTGAATCCAAAAATTTGGTATTAGCATCACCTGTTCACCAACACAAATAAATATTTCTGGGAGAAGCTAGTTATCATATGCATAATTAGATGCTTGCTATTGTTTCACTCGAGTAGTGCAAATGGCTATGGGAAGGTTTAACTATTTGATCATTTTTTATTATGGAATGCGACTAAGTCATTTGTGGAAAACAAATGTGTTGCAACATCAAATTGTTCTCTTTTTGTGGCTGAGAGAATTTTATTTATTTGTTTCATAAGCTCTTCCCAATCATCGTGGAGAGCCTCACCATTTCTTATATGGAGAAGGATTGCTTGAAAATTTTGTTCGGCATGATTATCTCCTTGTTGGCAAAAAATAGTGTCTAATGTTACTAAGACTGTGAAAGTATGTTGCAATGCTATAGTTGATGAGAGTGAAGCATAAATAGGAGTATTCATGACAGGTGACAACTAGGAAAGATCACCAACAAGGATAAAAAAAACTACTAAATGGTTGGCTTTGGTTATCGAGGAATGCTTGGTGCAATAAGCTATCTATTTTGAGCAGCAACTTTGGGCCTAGAAAACTCATTTCATTTATCAAAATTCATTGGCTCTATTTAAATTGTTCTTGGAATATTGTCAATGTATGGCCTTGCAAAGGATTCATATCCTTTATGGGAATTCAGAGGTTAGTATGGAATGTGGAAGCACATATGATGTAGGTAGCAACACCTGTATGGGCCAATGTGAGTAGCAGGCTATTACATCCAGCTATAGAGGCATTTATTTGTTGTCTTATAGAATTTATCATAAAGGATGTTCCAGTGCTAGGTATTCCTTGAATGATCATGTAGAGAGGGCCTTTGGGCGAAGGCTGCATGTGATGGGATTGGATGATTTGAAGAGCTAATTGTTGTTTTGTTGAAAGTTGATGGGTTGATGTGTTTATAGGAAAAAAATGTATCATAACTTGCTCAAGCTATGCCTTGGCTGATGGGATAAACTGCAAAGCAATATTATGAAGTTGTTCAGGCACATGGTTTATATTCCATAAATGGTTCATATCAAAGTTTCACCTACCTAGCAGTTGGAGCTTATTTATACTAAATTTAGTAGTAGCACCAAGCCAAGAAAAAAATTCCCATTCATATTTAGCCATAAAAGGTTGATGCTTCAAATCATTACTATAACTAGCATTTTGTTCTCCAATTGTGGATACAACTAGAATTCTATAATTAACATGCCAAAGATGATAACCAATTAATTTTAAAACTTTCCAATTTTGTATTATTTCTTGTTTGGCAAGACCTATATCTATCTGTATGTTTCTGGAAGGTTTGTATAACATAAGTTCAGTCCAATAGAATGTCTCAAATATATTTGTATCTTCAAGGGGAACAGTATTGAACAAAAGGTGCACAAGGAAAATTGTAGGTTGGTGTCTCGATTTCCATTTTTCCTTTTTGCACAACTCTGAATGTGTATATAAGTGGACTGAGTCAATTAGAGATACACAACCCAGCTTTGGAGGCCTTTAAATATAGAAATGAATATAATTTGTTGGTAGGCCTTCATCAACATCATATTTATTTATGCATAACCATGCATTTTTGAAAACATTCAAATGAACATTTTATTGACTTGAAGTGACAAGGGGAAATTTTTGTATCATATGGCACGTCTCCTATGCAGAGATGTCATGCTCCACAAAAATTTTCACCATGAATTTTTGATATGCAAGTAGTGCTCTATCCTCAACTATATTTGTATTCGCAAGTCTTTTCAACATATCAAGGTAATTTTTTGATTTCTTCTCATATTTAGTTGCATATTTAGAGATATAATTTAATGCAATTTTCCTAGAAACAACTAGCTAGCAATCAACATTGGCACACCAGATTGCAAGCATGGGTGGGCTATGAATATTTAGGTGATCATCATTTCTCTCTAGCTTGTAGGACTTGTTAGACTCCACATCAAATGTAATTGTAGAGGCAAGTTGTTGCTGCCAAGGCGCTTTATATTGACATTGTAATTTCTCTCCTTTTTTCCTTAAACAAGTATATTCAGAAAATTTTGTGTACCTTTGAAATATACTTAGCAACTCTTCATAATATATGATTGAATTACTAGAAAGAATCTAGCTTGTTGAAAGAAAGCATGGTTTTTCTTTAGATCTATGATACATTCTAAGAAATCTTTGTACAAGGTAACGTGGATTCCAAGCTAAAGCATATCTATCAAAAAAGTTCCTTGTCGTGGTGACATCATGGTTATTGGGCCAATCAAGAGTGTCCATGTTCAAGGCTTTTGGAAGACATAAAAACCATGCACATGTGTAGAGCCATGATGTTGCCATTCATATCTATACCAATAATCTTTTGCATTCAAAATATTTTCAATCACCTCTTCACATAAAATTGAGAATCTATTATGCAGATATAAAAATGTTATATGTGGATTTTGAATAACACTATCTATTATCATCTTTATTGTAGGATCCATCACAAATGAGCCACAAAAGAGAAAACATTTTGTAGATCAACCTGTTTTGTGTCTACACAACTCAAAGTGAAAAAAAGGGTATGTATCTGAAGTTGTCCAATCATTACAGTTAGTCAGGCTTGGCAAGAGTTCTAAAAAGAGTGAGCCCCATGCAACAATGCACCAAAATGCATTAGCTACCCTGCTATCTGGTCATCAGGAGCAACTTGAAGCCATTCAGGTAATGCAGACAATTACTTTGGTATTTTTTCTTCTAGATCCGCTTTGAAAAATATATAAATAATTTTTTGACTGTGATCTTATTATCAAGTTGTAGAGGAAATACCTAAACCTAACATTTTTTCCAAATCTATGGTCAAAATATCTCATTAAGTGTAGGGAATATTCATGCAAGTGAATTATAAAATTCCTCGATTGAAGGGGAAGTGATGCTCCAGTGGGGAACAATGTTGGGAAAGCCATTGTAATAAACCTTCAATTTTGTATTCATGAACAAGAGAAGAGCTAATTTCAGGCCAATACAAGATATTCTGCTCCTTTTTCTCAATTTGTAATACTTGTTTGATTGATTTGAGCTCTCATGTAGCATTTGACAAGAAAGGGATAAATGATGAAAAGGTTGAAGATCCATTTTCATTTTGAGTAGTATTTGTTGGGCTGGTTGATGTCATCAACTCTTCATCAAAACTTTCTCTATTGTATGCAAGAAATTGGAGACATAAACAACAACATCAGGTAACATATTAAGAGCCTCAACATCAATCTCAACATCATTGTAGTATTTTTCATATTAAATTTTATATTTCAATGCACCCATGAGATGATGTTTATTAAAATAGTAGTCATAATTTTCACATTCAATGGTGGTATGTCAAATGATCACAACCTCAAGGTCTTGCAATTAGCTTTTTTTTTTTTACAATGCTCAAGATATCTTAAGGAAATCTTATCATGTCACCACTATATTTGAACTTCCCTCCACTAGCATGGGACACTTGTAAAACTAGAGCCACCCTAGGAATAAGCATTTCTTCAACCTATGTTATTTTTTTTAGCAATAATGGTTGTGGGCCTAGGTCCATGCCATTTGCAAAGCAAAAGTGATGGGAGCCTTTTTCAGAATAACATCTAGTACACATGGTTGTTAAACTGGATACATGAGTGTGAATCCCAATGTAACTTTCTTTGCATATATGGAAAACAACAAGGTTTGATAGTGCATCTACATGGCACTAAAACCATTTTACCATAGAAAGATAGCAACAATTGAACATTTCTTTGAGGTGTTGTTGGTGTTTTGGTGCAGCAGGGGGATTGATATGAGATTGTATATTGAACATATCTTGTGATGTCGATATCAACATGTTTCTACCAAACCACCATTGAAAATTTGGCAGCTTGGGTGAGGAATATAATCTAAGGAAAAATGAGTGGCATCTATAGTTGTGAATGGGGGCTATGAGGGAAGATTATCAACAGGCATACTTGTAGGTGTGCTTGTTGCAGTTATCCTTTCTTGCAATAATTTTTTATGGCACTTCACAAAAAATTCCTCTCGATGTTGGTTGTTGATTGGATAATTTTTTATTAGCCTTTTTTAATTCAATAATTGATTGGATTGTTGAACTTGAATGTATTGGCACAACCTAGGAATATACATAGAATCTCAACCATATTAGCATATATGAATATACATGTATAACCATAGATATATTTAAATTAGTAATTACATATAAACATATAAAAAAATTTATGTGTATCCATGTGTATACAAATGTATATCTATGGATGCTCACAAAAGGAATAACATGGTTTGAACATTGGAATATATAAAAATATATATAGGAGGATTCTACATATTTGTATGTTAACCATTTCTAGTATTTCATTATTGTTGTATCCCACATTTAGAACAATACAATATTGGATGCACACAATCAGTCCAAAGTTATATTTGTTGAAGTCAAGTGTATATAAGGATTTTTCTAGACATGTATCTATGTAACAATAAATATATGGTGTTAAAGGAAAAATCACAGAACCCATGCTCGAACTATCCTCCCTACCATTTTGAAATCATGGAGCCTCATGGACTCTAGCCAAACCCCTAAGCAAGAAAAGCATGAAATGTCCATAGGAAATTTCATGGAGTTGCATCATACATCACACAATAACAAAGTTTGGGAAAATTTGGTGTTTTCATATATGATCTTCCATATTGTAGTGTTTTCTTTGCATCCTTCTCAACTTTACATATACATATAGATACATATACATATACATATACATATACATATACATCTACATATACATATACATATATACACATACATATGCATATACATACACATACACATACACATACGCATACACATACACATACACATACACATACATATACATATACACATACATATGCATACACATATACGTATACATATACATATACATATACATACATATACATATACATATACATCAAAGGGATGTTTTTATGTGCTACAAAATATCAATGTGTAACTACTTCCACATTTATATGCTTTGCCATTTAATGTTGGTTTTAGATCATTTTTCATTTTCCTGTGATTCTTAAGTGTTTTTTCTAATAACTCTTTTACAATTTCCCAAATTTCCTATAATATTTAGTACCAAATAATGTAGCTTGAATCAGGTGCAACATTGAAGTTATCGATTTTCTTTGCATCCTTCTTAACTTTACATATACATATAGATACATATACATATACATATACATATAAACATACATTTACATATATATACATATACATATACATATACATATACATATACATACACAGAAACATACACATGCATATACATACACATACACATACACATATGCATATACATACACATACACATACACATACACATATACATATACATATACATATACATATACATATACATATACACATACTTATACATATACATATATATACATATACATACATATACATATACATATATACATATACATATACATCAAAGGGATGTTTTTTATGTGCTAGAAAATATCTATAAACACTAAAAATTGTCCTAGGCCTGTGACTCTTAGATTCTTCATCATTTTTCCCTTGCATTCTTCATAATTAAATGATTTTAATTATTTAATTAATTCATTTTTTTCTTTATTCCTCCTTGATTAATTAAATAAATTCTATTTATTTATTTTGGTCCAGTCTCTTGAATTTTAAATTAAATCATTATTTAATTCAAAATGATTCCTTTTGTCACATTCCTCTATGATTAAATAATTATTTTAATTATTTAATTATTCATTGGTCACCTAAATTAAATAATTTTTATTATTTAATTTCTCCTATCACCTCTCTATCCATGCCAATCTTATCTTCCACTTCAAATCTTATCTCTTTACATCTAATTTAATTGTAGCCCTTGATTGAATTATCTAATAATTCAATCTCAACCCTTCATCATTATCATTTTCCCTAATTTAGCCCTAACCCTATTCCATACCACAACTTTCAATCTTGGCCATTGATTAAGACATTTTATTGGCATCCAATCTCAACCATTCATTCAAATTTGTCTTTTCTATAAAATACCTTACCCTTGTCATTTTCACCACCTACACATATTATGCAAGTACATGCTACTAGTGTGAGACAACAATATTCATATTTTGCTAGTCACTTGTCATAGGCTTATTATTGCACACTCAAATCTAAGGGAAATTATCATATTCAAGAAAAATGGATAAGTGAAATGGAGGTGAATCAATGGTGGAATGAAGATTTGGTAATATTGTTCTATGTTTTATGTCTTTATGCTTATTTGTACTTCATTGTTTATTAGGGTTAGATTTATATGCTTTATTGCATTAACCTTAATATTTCATCCCTAAGTACAATATCAATGCATATCTACTTCAACATCTATATGCTTTTCCAGGTTCAACCATGTGTGTGTACACCTTAAAGCCAAGAAAAATGGAAACATAAACAAGAAAGGGTATGTGGTGTGTGTTTTTGTATTTGAGAATAATTAAAATAAAGAAACTGAAAGGCAATGTTCAAGTCGAATACAAAAGACGAAGGAAACAATAACAACAAATTTGTAGCAGGTATAACAAAAATTAAATATATACTTACAAAATCAGGATCTAAAGGCTAGTAGTTTGCACCCTCAGAGAAAGACTCTACAACATAACCCATGTGAGATGTCAACAAATCAATCTTGTGGGGCTCTAGAGGCCCATCCACAAAGCTTGATTCCGTAGAGATAGTTCTAGAAACTTTTGTAAGGAGGAATGTTGCAATTTGAGTTGACTAATTGAGAGCTCTATTTCATAATAAAAATAAAAGATTAATGTATTTCAATTTCCAATGGAAACTAGTTGACAACTTAGAAAATATCGATAATTTGTCAACCATTTTACTAGTTTGATTAACTGAAAATGGATATAACCATTCCACTTTTAATACTGTCCAAACAAGAGGAGATACAAGAAGAAGAATAAAAGTGCACTTTTAATATTGTCCAAATAGTAGTAGATACAAGTATAAAAATGATAAATGCAAATGTATATATTACTATATGCATCTATTTATCTTTGAGGTTATTTATATATGTATGCATGCAGTTTTTACTATACTTCTACATATACCTAAATGTAGATATTTGTATATGTTGTTGGATGGTCCCTTCATCCTTTTTCATCCAAACAATAGGATATACAACAATGAGAATAGAAATGATTAAGCACATGTATGCATTGAATTTCCCCTATGTCTACACATATAGAAAACACACATATAACCAAATATATATATATATATATATATATATATATATATCCATATGTACACATGTATATATCTATTTATATATACATTGCTATATCTAAATCGATGTGTATACTATATTTTTTCCTAACTATGTACTCATTGACATGCCATGGAAGGACCTATATAAAAATGGGCATAATATCAAAGCTACGCCATGGCAAGAAGGAACAATAAGTGAAGGGTGAAAGTTGTGCAAGGAAACAACATGTTTTAAACATCATAGCTTATTAAAATATATATGCAATAGGGGGGACTCCTGGAAACTTTTGAGCACAAAATTAGAATGGTAAATGGTTACCCATTGTGTTGGGCAATGGCAATCAAGATGGCGAGACCAAGCAAATGCAATATTCAATTTTTGTAGCCTCGAAAAATTACATTGTTGCTCACTTGAACTATAGTTTTATGCACTATTTTTGGTGTTTTACAATGTATTCAATTTCAATAGGTGCATTCACTAACCTCTATAAAAATGGGAATAATGTCAAAGATGAACAACGACAAGAAGGAACAATAAGCAGAGGGAAAAAGTTCTACAACCCAACAACATGTTTTAAACATTGCAGCTTATTAAAATATATAAGCAATAGGGGGCCTCTTGTCCACCTTCGAACACAAGAATAGAATGGTAAATGGCTGCTCATGGTGTTGGAAAATGACAATCAAGATGGTAGAACCAAGCAAATGCAATATTCAATGTTTGCAAACTCAAAAAATTACATTATTGCTCGCTTGAACTATAGTTTTGTGTATAGTTTTTGGTGTTTTTTGATGCATTCAATTTCAATAGGCACATTCACTGGCAAAGTGTAATCAATTTTATAGCTTTGTTATGAATATATTACTCATACTGCACCATTAAATGCTCTATTATTAACAACATCTTAATGCTATATTATTGAATGTTATGGTTGTATTGGAGGAATTTTCTCAGGAGCTAAATAATAGTTACATATGCTATTTTTAAATCTTTGTAAATTAAATTCTACATAAATACAAATAAAGATAGCATACAAAACTATTTAGATATACATGTGTTTATATAAATTGTTGTTGCATTGTCAAACAAGCCATAATGGTCTTGGTTTGTATATATGGATATATATTTCTTTCTATATGTATATTTTAAAATTTGAAATGGAGAATTCAATACATATATATAAGCGTATATGTATTTGTCTATGTTTTGGGGAATTCAATACAATTTCCCATTTTCTCAATAATATTTAGTAGAAAATAAGTGTTATTTTAAAACCTCTTATACAATTTCTCTATTTGTCATCAATATTTACTACCAAAGAACATAGCTCGAATCATGTATCAATATGTTTCATGATATTCTCTTTTTTTCTCATCTGCTTGAAGCTCCCTACAACAAACTTCCTGGGTCTATCTATGAAAGCGGCGGATCTTGCTAATTACATGGGATGGCAGTGTATTTTAGCAATATGTTTCATGATATTCTTTTTTCCTGATCTATTTGAAGTTCCCAATAACAAACTGTCCTTCATGAAATTATTTTTTTCAATTCCCCATAACAAATTATTCATTATCATAGTTTTCCTCTTCTATTCTCCATATTTTAAAGTTCTATTTATTGTGGGTTTTTGAACATTTTTCATTTTCTTGTGATTCTTAAGTGTGTTTCTAATAGATCTTTTCCAATTTCGTTGTTTGTCTTGTATCAATATGTTTCATAATATTATTTTTTTCTCAACTATTTCAAGTTCCCTATAACAAATTGTTCTTTATGATATTCATTTTTTTAGTTCCGCATAGAAAACTATTCATTATTGTAGTTTTACATTTCTATTCTCCATATTTTAAAGTTCTATTTAATGTGGTTTGTTGAACATCTCTCATTTTCCTATGATTGTTAAGTGTTTTTCTAATAGCTCTTTTCCATTTTCCTTTGACCAAAAAAGTTTATATGTGGACATGTATGTATGTGAAATTATTTACAAAGAACATTCAAAGTGAGAAACCTAGTTCAAATGAAGAACCTGGTTCAAGTGAAAAGCATGTACAGATTTGATTTTGCAACATATTCATGTTTATCTAAAATTCTATCGCTATCTAAACAAGGTGTAACAACAAATCCTATGTAACAGTTGGCTTATCAATTCAAAATTCAAGCTACATTATTTGCCACTAAATATTATAAACAAAATAGGGAAATTGTAAAATAACTATTAGAAATATAGTTAAGAATCATAGGTAAATCACAGATGATCATAATCCCACACTAAACATATTGATTAGCACTTAATAGCCACTAAACTAATTTTATCTGGAATATCTTTATGCTTTCATACTAACCCTTTAAAAAAACACACACACACACATATTGTAGAAACACAAAATTAACATCATGCATTCCTCATATTTAATCAAAACATATTCAATTGATCAATTAAATAAATCAAGTTTAATTGACTAATCTCCTAGGTTATCTCTTTAACTAAATAAATCAAGTTTATTTAAATAATCTTCTAAAGTTCTTCATTCAATTAAATAAATCAAACTTATTTAATTGAACCACTAACATCATTCCCTTTAGCTAAATAAATCAAAACATTTATTTAAATAATTTTAAATCACTTTTCATCTCCTTTTGATTTATTTTAATCCATAAATCTAAGTCAAAAAGTCAAATCATCTAATCCCTCATTAAATTAATCTAATCTTGATTAATTTAATATAATACATGTCACATCCTCTAGCTTTTCCCACTTGCACAAATAAATCAATTCATTGATTTATTAAATCCTCCTTTTCATTCAAAATGGCATCTTTGACGGAATATTCTCCCAATTTTAATTTTCCCTCCCACATGACTTGTCCATCCAACAAAGCATTTAAGAGATCTTACATGTCTCTCACATGTCTCTTGCACATGTCTCTTGAACAAGTCAAACTTAGATGTTAATGGCTCCATGTATTGATCCAAGTCAAGGTAACACCATGCAAAATCAAAGTTACCTAAATCAAGGAAATGTGACTCCCAACCACAACAATGTTCAATTTCAACCTATCATACCAAATTTGAACATCATTCCAAATCAGAACATTGTCCAAAGTCAATTTGTCCATGATTCCATACAAACACCACAAGTATGTGTTCCAAATTTGCTCAAAGAAAAGCCAAATCAACTATATCAATGGTGTCAATATCAAAATCAAGATCAAATTTTGTGAGATCAAATTGCTTCACTTACCAAAATAATTGACTCATTTCACCAAGACACATCTTCACTCCAAAAAAAATACACTCTTCCATTGGTTTAAAGCATTGAGTTTTGTTAGCAACCACATCAAGAACACTATCTCCAATGTCAAGAGGTTGGATATCAAGATCAACAACATCAACAACAAACTCAATCATGAAATCTCGAAGATCAATCACCACAAGGTCAATTCAAAGGTCAAATCTCACAAGGAAAATTTTGAAAATACACACCACTTTGGAAACCAATCAAATCAGTCATGTAGCAACTAGTAAATGAGAATCTCATCGAAACCCCCACTTATGAGAATTATCAATAACCAGATGTGAAACCACCATGGTATAACAAGAATCACCTTTGTGAGTATCACAAAATAAAGGGACACAACATCAGATTGTGTCTGACTCAAAAATCTCATCCAATACCTAATTGATAAAAAAATATTAATTTTTAACAATTCGTTAACCAATGATCATGTTGAAAATGTCTCTACATCACCTAATGACTTAGAGGACATATCTCAAGAATTTATTCTAAAGAATGATCAGCATCTCTCACCAAAGTCTAGCAATGGTCCTTTCGAAGACATATTGACATCCTTCGACCTCATGATTATCGATATTGAAGGAATCTTCAACTCAACGCTTGATTTAAATTCACTCAAAGATCAAGAGTATATTAAGCCACTTCCTATGCCTAATGATGACATTCAAGAACCCTTTATAAGCAATCCATCCTTTGAAACTGACCCATGTCAAGAACTTGATTCAAATCATGTCGAAAGCAATTTCAAAATCATTCAAGATCAAGAGTTTGTATCTCCAAGCTACTACAATGGTCAAATGGAAACTCTCCTATCTATACAAGATGATTATATCCACATACCACATACTCCATTCAGAACATGATTCCTTTACTCCTGACATTCTTACACAAAAAGAGTAGGTTATTGATTCCTATGGTCAAACTGATTTGTAAACATCAAAATTAGATATATCCCAAATTTAGACTGAGGACAATATATGAATATATCCAACATTATCCACTCAAGGAAACATGTCAGACCAAACAATATATTCCAAAGTTAGGAGTACAAAAAATTACAATAACATCATCTGTAGTGGTAATTTATTAGAGAATGCATTCTAAGCAAGAGCTCTCATAATAGGTAGAATCAAAGAATCAAACTGCCACTACCACCATATTGGGGGCAACTATGTCTTAGAAAAATGTCAACATAGGGATCACAAAGAATCCTTATGATGAAATTGATGCTAATACTACAACCAACCACATCATGAATCTTCATCCACCCATCACCCCATCCATGAATTGGGACCAACATCAAAAGAAAGATTTGAATCAAAGCACAAGGAATGTTATCAAAGAAAAAGACATAAGGAAGCATAATGGATAAATCAAATACAAATTGATACCAAAGAATACAAAGAAATATTATCCCTATCAAACTTCATCAGTCAAAGGAAATATGGGGAAAAATTAAAAAAGGGAAAAGTATCCATCAAATATGTCCACAAAAGCAAAAGCAGACTTTCCAAGCGACATACAAAGTATATCAAGCCATTGGCCCTAATTCCAAGCACACTTTCATATCCACCCATCATTGCTCATCTTCCTAAGTTTGGAGAGTCAAAGGTTCCAAACTATCAACCAATCCATCTTTTATTCCTAAACACACTCCATCCATGCCTCCATGCATGATATCCAATCCTCAAATTGACCATGTTTTGGAAATGACCCTTCATCATAATGATTTAGAAAGCACTCTATCATGATGTGCACACAAAGATAAAGTCAACTCCAGTATCAACGAAGAAGACCAGGAATCTCAAAATATTAAAGTGTATATATCTTGGCAAAAACAATTCTTGAGGTAGGATATCAATGGAAAATTATGACAGAAGCATCTACATCAACAACACAAGATGGTTCAACATGAGCTTAAAATATTTCAGAAAAACTAAAAAGATAAAAAAATGTGAAAATCCAAAAAAATTAAAAAAATCATGAAAACAGTAAAGATAAAAAATCATCTTCTAGTGAAAACCACTATGGTGGTGCTTTAGGTAGGAACATGATGAAAAATTGGAAAACTGGCATTGTAAGTAGAATTTTACATCTATGTGCACTAGTTTAGATGGAAGCATCCCATTCCTATCCATAATAAAGCCAACATTCCATCCATCTTATCCATAATAAATCCGTTCATCCATGAACCATTTATTGGATCTATTTTCATCCATTTGCATCCATAGTCCAAATTATCTTGATCTTGATGAATGTTTGGTGTACGCTTTGCACTTGCTTATGGTAAAAATTTTGACATGGGTCATTTTAATTAATCCTATCCTACCCAAAGTTATTTGGGCCATGAAGCATTTTCCAAATGAGCATTCTTTATTCAAACACCTTATCTTATTGCAAGATAATCCTTGACATCATTTGCATGCTTACCATATCCATCCATCCATACACCTATCCGAGCATCCACCCATGGCATTTCATACATTTCTAGACACTAGGGGAAATATTTACATCTTGCTTTTGGAATAAATCTTGATATATATCTTCCAACTTATGTGGTGATCCAAACATTGGAAAATGTGGAATCAAATTGGTCAACCACTTGTGAGAAAAAATCCAAATCACTAGCCCATGGCGCATTTTGATGAGGAGATGTTCCTTGTCATGCTTCATCTTTCATTGAACATCAATCCAAACAATCACTATCATTTGCATCTAATGTGTGCTTCAACATTACATCAAATCATTAAAACATTTTTCTTCCAAATCAACCATCATCAATCCTGATTAATCAAATCCAATAAAAAATCATTATCTTGGGATATCCATCCTTATCCTTGTGTTGCTTAACATAATCCTTGCATTGTTGTGTATCCTCAACAATGTTATCATCATCAATCCAATCAAGTTGACCTTAGCTTGGTTCTCAACAAAATCCTAGAAAATATCACTAATATCGTCACACATATCCATATCCAAATCATCAAAATTGTCCAAAAAATCCAAAAACATCCAAAAACATATCAAAATTTCAAAAATTCATAAAAATAGAAAGCATCAAAATCATGTTATCTGAACTACGTCGTCTCTAAGCTTAAATATAGGCAAGGATAATTTTTAATCAGCCCCCGAGACACAAAATCCAAAAAAAATCATAAAATCTCATAAAAACCCAAGAACATTTGAAAAAATTGAAAAATCAAAACATTTGCAAAATCTAAAAAATACCAAAAATAGCCTCAAAACATTTTTCAAAAGGATCATAAACATTGAAAAAACCCAAAAAATTCATCCATCCCCATTTCGCTTTCACCCACAATAAACATCCACCTATAATAAATCATCATCACCTTCATCCTTTGGAAAAACAAACAGAAACAACCACAACAATCAACAAAAGCAATCTTCAATCGTAAAATCAAAATTGAAACAACAAAATTTTAAATGAAAAATCAAACTCTTGATCATAAATTCAAGCATGTCAATCTACCGTTTGTCAATAGCCTATCAATCAACTTATCAACCCATCATCATCCTATACAATGCATGTCCTAGGATATGTCATTATGACAATGGGCATCATTTTGGATATCACTTTGGATTCGTATCCTATCAAAACACATCCATTTGGTTGAGGGTATGAAGAACATTGGCTTGTTTGTGTATTTGATCTTTAATTTTTATTTATCTTATTGCGCTCATTCCAATGACCTCTCGATGATGTCTAATCAAAATGATTTAGAAAGAAAGGAATGGGGTGATGATCATTATCTTTTGTTTTGCTTGTTCGATGCTCTTGTAATATAACCTTGGTGAATACTTACTTTTTTAGGTGTGTATGGAAGGTGTTTTGGGCAACTTGTTGACTATTGCATTGATAGGTTATACCTTTCTATGTTTTGGTCTGAGATGTTTGAAACTTTTGAAGTGCATCCTAGCAAGGTTTCTATATTTTAGGTGTAAGAAAGAATGCTCCTATTTGTTTGTCAAGTCAAATTCCATCACACTAGGTGCAACACCATCCTGGTTCTTTATACCTTGATGCATTATACCTACGTGTGTTATCCAACATAAGGTAGGTAGCCCTTTTTAAATCCTAATCTTTGATAAGTGAAACATCATCCATCTCTCATCATCATCTCTAATAAAGTCTCGTCAGATCGTGGACTTGTTGGATCTTCTTGTCATCATCTCACTTCTTCTATCATCTTTCACGCTAACATGCTATCATTAAATGCATCCATAATGCATCCACAAACCATTAGAATACATGCATCTCATAATCATAGAATATCACATCATCCATCTCACATGCATTGCATCATCATTTAAGATGTTTAGGATAATATATATTTTTTATTCTCAGCATCTTAAAATCATCTCATTTGCATCATCATCATAACCATTCATACGTGCATCTTGAACCTCTTTATTGCGGGATCAACCCTCAAATTGAATATTTCACTCAATCTCTTGAGGGGCCAATGCACCAGTATACTTCTTTCCACTGGGGCATCTGAAAAAATAAAAATAAAATTGAAATTTGACTGTGGTGAGATTATTCTTTGAACCAACACAACAAGTACATTGCTTCAAAGAGGGAAAAAATGTACACACATAAAATTAACATCATGTATTCCTCATATTTAATCAAATCATATTCACTTGATCAATTAAATAAATCATGTTTAATTGATTAATCTCCTAGGTTATCTCTTTAATTAAATAAATCAAGTTTATTTAATTAATCTTCTAAAGTTCTTTATTTAATTAAATAAATCAAACTTATTCAATTAAACCACTAGCATCATTCCCTTAGCTAAATAAATCAAAACATTTATTTAACTAATTCTAAATCACTTTTCATCTCCTTTTGATTTTGTGAACCCTTAATCCAAATACCTGCAAAACACAACAAATGAGTACATTAGAAGATCAAATGCAAGCAAGAACAAGGATTCCTCGAGAAATTCATTTGAATGGAAAAAGAGATAAAATATGAAATAAAGAACACAATGAGATTTCAAAGCATATCAAATGCTATTCTAAAGCCAACAAACTCCTAATCTCTTGAGGGAATTGGTGCCAATTTGATGTGAAAATTGTCCCTTTCCCAACTCCAATGATGCAAGATTGATATGTGATGAAGAGTGATCCACTTTGTTGATGCTTGATGTATGCTCCAAGATGAAAATATTCATAAAACCTAACTATGCTTGGATGAAATTGATGATAAGTTGCTATGGATTTGAGTATAGTAACTTTACTTAAATTGTGGGTGATCAAATGAGGATATGAGCATTTTATTTATAGAATGCCAAGATGGATGAATGTCCATTGTTGAGCAATGTGGGACTAACATTCATCCAATGGTATGATGCCACTTGTCAAGATATGAATGGATGGAGGATGTGCAAGTTTTGAAGAATGTGCAAAGAGAGGGGAGATTCAAATTCAAAATGTCTTGAAGGATGAGGTGAAAGTTGAAGCAAATGCACATGGCTCAAGAAAAGGACATGTAAGAGATTTTAAATGATTTGTTGGAAGGACTTATTCCCACTTGGATTTTGAATTCAAATTAGGGGAATATTCCTTAAAAGATACCTTGTTGAAGGAAAATAGAAATTTATTAAATCAAATAAGTCAATTTTCATGTGTAAGTTGCAAAATCTAGAGGATTTGAGTGATTAGGATTAGCATTGATCATGATTTGATTAATTTAAAGGGAGATTTAGCTGATTTGACTATTTGATATAGATTTATGGATTTATTTAAATTAAATAAGAGAGGAATGGGTATGTGCAGATCATTATGGGCCAAAAAGTGGCAATATTATGGGTATTTTAGGGTATGTGGCTAACGACTTTTTTACCCAAAATTGATGAAACGAAAAGGGTTTTTAGAGGAGATTCTTAGTTTCTACCAATATAAATTATACTTTAATTTTAATTTAATAAATAATTATTATTCATTTTCTATTAAATTATGACTAAAGTCCTGAATCGATAGGTTGATTGAAAAACATCTATAACTTTCAAGCATATCACATTTTTGAATCCAAAACATCGTCACATTCTATGCTTCACATAATATAGGATTAAAAAAGAAAAATTAAATTTCATAAAGTTTTGACCAAGTTAAGGTGGTTAGACATACAAGTTTTATATTTTTAAAAAGTTGTAATAAAAATCATAATTAATTATTTACTTGGAAAAAATTACAAAAAATATGCATCACATTCGGACATGAGTCCTCTACTTATAAATAAAATATTATAAAAATGTTATCATTTTATTATGGTTAGGTTAGTCAGGATAGACACCTTATTTTTTCTTTGAAATTTCAATTTTCACCAAATAGATTTTATTTATTTTAAATAAACCTAGTAGTTTAGAAACTACATTCAATTTTCTATAGATTCTATTCTTACACATCTTTGAAATAATATAGATAACTTACTCAAATTTTCGTCCAAGTTGCCTAACAGCGATTTTTCAATTTTTGCCACTTAAAGGGCTGTTTTCCAAGATGATCCACGCACATACCCGAATATGATAAGAGGCTAATTAAATAAATATTTTGATTTATTTAATTAAAAGGGATAGTGTTAGATTAAATCAAATAAGGTTTTAATTTATTTAATTTAATGGATAGACTTTAGAGATTTAATCAAATAAATTGATTATTTAATTAAATAGGGATAATTAGATCAGATGGATTGATTTAATTAACAAGAGAAATGACTTGATTCAGATAAAGTGATTTATTTAACCAAGAGAGGATATTGATGAATTTAATCAGATAGGGGAATTTGATTAAACGGTTAGAGAGGGATGATTTAGGAAGAAACGATGTTAGTAAGTTAGGATCGGATGCATGATGACAATCATTATATTTTCAATGTCTACATATTTATTTTAATCCATAAATCTAAGTCAAAAAATCAAATCATCTAATCCTGATTAATTTAATATAATGTATGTCACATCCTCTAGATTTTCCACTTGCACAAATAAATCAATTTATTGATTTATTAAATCTTCCTTTTCATTCAAAATGGCATCTTTGAGGGAATATTCTCCCAATTTGAATTTTCCCTCCCATATGACTTGTCCATCCAACAAATCTTTTAATAGCTCTTACATGTCTCTTGCACAAGTCAAACTTAGCATTTAACTCATCTTGTCATCAAATTCAAATTTCAAATCTCCCCCTCTTTGGCACATTGACCAAAATGTTCTCATTCCTCAACCTCTCACATGTTGACAAGTGGCATCTTGTCATTGGTGGATCTTTAGTCCCACATCCTTCATGTTTGGAATTCTTCTATCCTTCTTGGTTATAAATAGATGCCTCCTCTATTATATGACTCTTCCACAATCTTAGGAAACTTCATCGCTTATCATCTTGTTCATCATATCATCTAGGAGCTTATCAAGGATTGGGAAAGTGCTTTATTCAACATCAAAGAATCACCAATCTACTATGAGATAGGGGTTAGATCATGTTTTCATATGCTTGCAATTAGTTATTTTTTGTTCTATTTAGTTTTCATATTTTAGCATGGTTAAGTATTTCATAGGAGCATTCAAAGGTTTGCATAGTTTGAACTAGCCCATTGCTAATCAGTGTTGAAGTTTAGGCTATTTTTAGGTTTATGGTGCTCACACACACACACACACACACACACACACACACACATACACACACACACACACACACACATATATATCACTCATATGTTAATATTTTGTTGCTCCTATCTTAATGGGTATACCACCAAAGATGCATAGAGATAACTACAAACAACAAACAAAGGGACAAAAAGTTATTAACCCTAACCAAATAGAACTCCTAAAGCCAATGGATAGCGATAAATTGTGCAAAATGGCTCTAACACCACATATTTAATTAAAAATTTGAGCTACATTTCCTAACACTAAATATTATAGACAAATAGAGAAATTGTAAAAGAGCTATTAGACAACAAATCCTATTGATGGTTGGGTTGACGAAAATCCTGATGGAAACTTTAAACATATAGCCTATCAACTAAAAATATAAAATTGAACAGATAAAAGAGCTATTAGAATAACACTTAACAACCACTAAACTAATTTTATCTCTAATATGTTTATGCTTTCAAACTAACCCTCCTGCATATATATATACAATCACCCCTATGCTAATATGTAATTCTTGCTATGTTAATGGGTATAATGACAAATATGCATAGAGATAAGTAAAACAATAAATGAAAGGTGATAAAATTACTAACCCTAACCATATTTTTTAACAAAAGAAAGAAGAATTAAATAAAAACGCTCCTATGGTAATGGGTATAATGCCAAAGATGCATAGAGATATCTATAAACAATAAACAAGGGACAAAAAAATTACTAACCCTAACCATATTTTTTGATGAAAGAAAGAAGATTTAAGGGTATGTGCAAGATCATAATGGGCCAAAAAGTGGCAAAATGTAAGTGATATGATGGCCCATATTGCTGACGGATTTTTTTTACCCAAATTTGATGAAAAATGAAAAGGGTTTTAAAGGAGATTCTCAGCTTTCCACCAATATAAATTACTTTACTATCAATTTTAATAAATAATTATTATAAAATTTTTATTTGAATTATGACTAAAGTCCTAATTGATAGGCTGATTGAAAAACATCTATAGCTTTCAAGCGGTATCATATTTTTTGAATCTGAAACATGCATCACATTCTCTACTTCATATACTATAGGATTAAAAAAAAAAATTGAACTTCATGAAGTTTTGACCAAGTTAAGGTGGTCAGACATATGAGTTTTAATATTTTTTAAAAGTTGTTATAAAAAATCATAATTAATTATTTACTTGGAAAAAAATTACAAAAAATATACATCACGTCTGGACATGAGTCCTCTACTTATATCTAAAATATTATAAAAAAATATTATCATTTTATTGTGGTTAGGGTGTTTAGACAAACACCTACTTCTTATTTTTTCCCTGAAATTTAAGTACTACT